>JARVLU010000583.1:23118795-23128844 GCA_031762415.1 Simpsonichthys santanae | reverse complement strand
TAAATTAACCACAGAGCTGGCAGGTTTGTCTTTTATTGAACCAGATATGGAAATATGCTCGTGAAGATTCTCAGTCATCCAGGACATGATAAAATCAAAAAAGCGTTCAATACAGAAACAACTGGACTTTATTTCCAACAGAAAACGTCGCGCTCTTCATCCAAAGAGCTTTCTCAATTCAAAGAGCAGAGTTTGGGAGTAAGGTTTTAAAGGCTGAGATAGCACACACACACACACACACACACAACATACCTATGTAAATTGACAAATCACACATCACACCTTAAACAGTAGGTGTTTGTTAAGGTCTTTGTTGGTCTAATTCACAGCCCCCCCTCTCAAACCACCTGTGTTCTCGGTCCAAAATGGGCTTCAGGACTGATCCCCAGACAGTGAGAAGACTGGAGGCAACTGAGCTTAATGGGACAGGGAGCAGGTGCGAGTGGGCGTGGCAGGACTGAGGATGAAAGTTGACGACGCAAAATGACTAAAATACAGAAACTAAACATTAAAAGAAATAAAAAGTAACATAAACCTCACAATGGAAAACTGAAAAAACATGGATCATGGCAACAACAGACTGTCAGTTCTGGCAATCCTGAAACTTTCTTTTTTTTTCCCCAGACATTGCTCAATCTTCTAGTTTCTCTCAGCCTTTGTGGTTCTTAACCTTTATGTTTCTTACAACTATCAGTCAGATCAAATAGCTCAAAAGTTTAACTCCCACTCAGTCCCAGAGGTCGAATAAACAACAAGATTGTTGCGCTAAAGCCCCCAGTATACTCCCACGTACGTCCATACGCAGAGGTACTCGAGAATGATGTCTGAACCCTCTGCGTACAGTACGCGTGTACGTATGCGTGAACGTACATGCGTGGGAGTATAATGGGGGCAACAGTCCCATTACAACATCAAGGAATAAACAAAGAAAACCTTGGATGTGACCCTTTTTTAATTTGTTTGTTTGCTTTAGCTGTTAAGAAAAGACAAACTGTAACTAAAATCTGATCTTGTGCAATTACAGGAAAACCCAAAGGTTGTAACCAAACTCTGCCAGGTTGTATAAAAATCCATTCAGCTCGTCGGATCCATCAGTCTCTTTTCGAACGTGTGCAGAGAAGTTACAGTTTGAGTGTTTTGCAGTTAGTTTAGCAGATTCCTTCTGAAGCATGATGAACCTGTGGCTGAGCTGTTGTCTCCTGTTTGCGTCGTCGTTTCTGAGCAGCTCCGCTCCGACACCTGAGGAATGCCAGGCACTGGTCAAACCTGTGTCTCTGGACAACCAGTCTGTGGTAAACCTTCCATTTCTTCCTGGTTTTTGAAAATGATGGCCTCTTGGAGTTTTTCCTTGTTGGTTGAAAACTGATGTAAATCATACACTGAAATACTGTTTTACTATGTTATCAAGTTTGCCTCCAAAACTTTTCAGCAAAAATCTTTTTTTCCACCTTAAACTTCTTCTGCAAAGTCAAGTTTGTTGAAAGTTTACCTTCAAAGCAGAAAGAAAAATAATTTTTGTTCTATTAAAAAAAAAAAAAGAGCTACAGCGTCATGCAAAAGTTAAGTCTCCTTTTAGTGGGTTTTTTTTCTTGATGGCAAGAACTTACTGAAGGCAGGAATGTAGACTGATTCATTCAACCTTTATTTAAATAGAAAAATCACATTGAGCCTCGAAGACTCATTTACAAGTGAGATTTGTTGGACAGACAATAAAAGTGGTGAAAAAAATGACACATAGGTTTGGAGACAACAAAAATTGCTAACACATTTTTTTTTACCTCTGAAGGTTAAAAAAAATGTGGTAATGAAAAAAGTCTCGCACACAAGCACACAGTGACGCTGACATTACGCAGAAGGGGAGGAGGGGGAGGACTCAAAGGCGGTTTGGTGGGGGTGAAATGATGACAGAATGTCTATTCAGTTGGGCTTCTCTGAAAAATTCCTCAGCAGATGTTTGGGAATGAGAGCAGTCAGATTTACAAAACTTCTGCAGGCGGGTTGAGATGAGACCGCCTGTCAAGACCAGTTGGGGGAGATGAATTTCAGATAAACCCCATTGTTTTGAGGAAAGGCAGAGCTTTAATGGCATCTGCCTTCAGTCTGTGTTGGTCCACTCGCTTTCGAAATGTCAAAATTTTAAAAATGACCATACCAGTGGAGCATGCTTGAGAAAAGTCCCTGAGAACTAATCCACTCAGCCAAAAGTCTGATTTCTCCAGACATGAACCAAGCCATCAGGTAAGGCAGGCAGCCTGACCAGATCCAGATTTGCCGCCGATGTCTTCCTTGTGTCTTGATAGACCAGGAACCAGCCAAATCCAAAAAGCAGGAACCAGATATCATAAATTCAATTAAATACGTGTCCTTAAGATCCACAGATGACAGCAGAGATAGACACAACATCAAGTCTTCCAAGTCGATGAGATATCCAGCTGTGTGCATGCCAACATGGCAAATCAGCTCGCCTACAGCCTGTCTTCTCTTTGAAGAAATGTTATCAGTTGTGTTGAGGGACCAACTGACCAAATTGAAGTCCATAGTTATGATTCTGAAGATTTTGTAGAAGAGAGGCTCTCAGACAGTTTCACAGACAAGACAAAACAAAAGCAAAGCGGAGACCGAGAGGAGGAGTCCGCCCTTGAGAAGAGCAAGTGTTGAAGTGATGAGGAGCTCGAGAAAAAAAAAATTTACTTTAAACACAACAAAAAGGCAGAAGTGATAAACTTAGCTGTGCATTATTGTTTTTTTATATGAGAATGATGTATCTAAAGAGATTAACGCTAGCACAGCCATGACAGGTGAACAAGGTGTGAGTGGGAGTGGCATACCGACCGGGCAAGAGTGACTACTGGCTGGTACAGAGGAAAATGAGGGGGTGGTGGTGAATACATATCATAACTAAGCACAAGAATCTCTAAACAACAATACCAGCCTATTAAACACCTTAGATTTATATAAAACTGATGTAAAGGTTGTTGATTATTGAAGTGGCTCATAGATCGTAGCGTCTGTGGCAGATACTGCTCTGCTGTACAGGCTGAATCATGCTATAGTTTAGTACATTTTATTAAATAGTACAAGATGTTATTTCCTCTGATAAGAGTTCATCTGCTGTGTTTTTATGAATTATGAAAGTATACTTTTAAGCTTCGGTACAGACGCTGATCACTGCAATTAGCTGCAACTAGTATAAGCTACATGAACACAATTTACACGTTAAAAAAGTTAGTTTCAAATTCATCAGCTAGCTGAAGTCATAATTATTAAATCAGCTAAAAAGTCTTAATCGTTGGAAGTCGGTCAATAATTGATGACTGACTTCAGGTGTAGTTTACATCATTATTAAACCCAAATGATTTTCCTTCTATTACATCCAGCTGTTGTATACGATGGTTGCAGGGAATTAACATTAATTAAGAATATTGTAAAGATGTTAAAAATAATTTGTGACGCAGATCCAGTTGGGCTTGTCTTTATTAAATTGTTGTTTTGTCAGCTGTGGGCAGTTGGACGCCATCTTAGCTTCTTTACGTTGTCACACATGTAAACAATGGATGGGATGGATGGTTTTAGAGAACTCTGAGTGCAAGAAACAAAAAAGCAGATCATGTGAATAAAAAAACAAGGTTTACGTAAAGATGAGTTGGAGTCAGGGGAACAGTCAGAACAAAAACTTGAGAGAGATGTAACTCATTGTGTTTGTGTGCAGCCGAACGACAAAGGGATCCTCCTGGCGGAGTACACGGACTTTGGTGTTTTTAAAGTCTTCCTGAAGCTGACGGACAGCGCCTGGGGGAAAATGTCAGCGTCACCAGCAAGCCCCGCTGAGATACTCATGTTTCATGCGCGAAAAATGTGAGTCCACACCATAATGTTAGTAAAATAATGCGTGAAATCAGTTTCTGTGCTGTTATCATTCTGTTATTGAGCTACAGCCTGACACCGCTGACGCTCAGCCGTACGTCTCAGTGAAATCATCATTTAAGGTTTAAACAATTCAACAAAAGTTTGACTTTACAGTTCACACAGCTACACCTTGTACATCAAACTTGTCATGAGAGAAGAAAAATGACCTTTTACCTTCAGATTTGAAGATTACTTTTATGTTAACAAAGTTAGATTGTGTGCTTTGTATTCTGAAAGGACTTGAGATTCTTCACATTTCTAAACTTCAACATGTGATGATCAAAGTCTTCTGCTTCTCATGAGTCAAGGAGTTGTGAAATCTGATTTATAGTTTTGTACAGCGACTGCTTGTTTGAGACTTACTTTTTAGTCTGCATTCATTTGCTTCTCGTTTACTTGGAAGTCAGGGAGTGAGACACAAGTGTGTGGTAGTGTTGTAGTCAAGACCACCTAACCCGAGACCAAGTCAAGACCAAGACCTCAACTTTTGGAGCTCTTTTTTTTTTTTCACATATTATCTCTTATACTATAGTGTCATGACATAGTGACAGTTTTAACAAATGTGTAAAAAAAACATGTAATTTTTATTAAAATGTTTTTTCTAAAAAGTTACATACTGCAACTTTAAATTTGCTTTTGAATGAATGTATCAGCTTGTATATATTTTTGCACAATAGTTTTCATGTCATGTGAAGCATTGACACAAAACCTATGTTAAACTTCTCTACTCGACCTGACAGCCAAGGCATCCTCATTTATTTATCATTTTTAAGCATTTTTATTTTATTTTACTTTGTACATAATTGTTCAAAAATAATGTTTTTCTCTCAATAACTAATTATAAAATGCTTTAAAATGAGAAATAATTGATGGTGTATTGTGTGTCAGGTCTATTAAAGTAGTTTAACATTAGTTTTGTGTCAGTGGGTCAAATGATGTCAAATATAGTAACTTTTGTTTCTGGAGTGTTTGGTTCAGTAATTTGTTGACACTTTGGGTTAGCATAGATTTGTTAGCAATAAACAGTCTAAAACACGACTTAATCAGTTAATAAATAGCTTTTTTTTTTTTTTTTTCATTTCAAATTGTTTCTGAACTGTTCTTGCCATGCTGGAGCTTCGATTCTCTACCAGGTGAAGTTGGTTTTACGTTGGATGTTGAACATTCGAGCTCCGTGGCTTCAGTGGTGTGTTCCTCTCGTTCAAGCCGAAGCAGGCAGTCTGATTTATTTCAGCTGTGCTGAGTCAACAAAGTAAAGTGTTGTAGTGCTCAAGACTAGTCTTGGTCTTGAATCTGGTCTCGAGACCACTTTTTGATGGTCCCTGACTTCCTGTCTTGTCTCGGCCTTGAACATTGAGGACTCAGAATTTTATTTCAAAACCAGGTCCTCTGGATGTGAACCAATTGCCTTAGCTGTCTGAATTTGTTGTGGCTCTTCGGATTGATGAAGTCCTTTGGATGAAGGATGAAACATTTCAACACAACGAAACTGTCCAGAGGACCTGACTTAACTTAGATCACACAATTGGTTGGTTCTCTAATTATCCCTCAGATCAGAGGCAATTTGTTCAACATAATGGTATTTCTTACAGTTATGTAACTGTTAACAATGGTGTACCACAAGGTTTAGTCTTAGGACCCACCCTCTTCACAGTCTCCAGAAGTAAAGTCAGATTATTCCTGATGCATCCTTACATTTCTATGCTGATGACACAATTGTTTATTGTTGAGCTAAAACAATTGCTAAGGTTTTCCAGCTTTTAGAGTCTTCATTCGACATCATCCAGTCAGATTTGTTCCGTGTCAAATTTGTGCTAAATGCTGACAAAACCAACGAGATGTCGTTTTCAAACAGGAAGTCAGTTCCAGCAGTCCCTCCTTCTATTTTATCTTGGAATGATGTTTCTATTGAGTTTGTCAATTCTTACCATTACTTGGGTGTCTTGGTCGATTTGCATCTCTCTTTTAAGCAACATGTTGAAAACTTGATAAAGACACTGAAAGTTAAACTGGGTTTCTTTTTCAGAAATAGACCCTGTCTAAACCTGAACGGCTATGAAACACCTTGTAACTGTGACTCTCCTTCCCTCCATTGACTACGGTGACATTTTTTACATGAACGCTCCTACAAGCACCTGCAGATGTTGGATGATGTCTATCACAGTGCGCTAAGATTCATAACTGACTGTGATTATTGTACCCACCACTGCACCCTGTATTCACTGTTAACTGGACATCATTAAATTCACACAGACTCTCCCACTTGTACATTTTCATCTTTAAATCACTTCTTGGTCTGCTGCCTTCATACATCTCCACATGTCACTACGTGAGTGCAGCTACAGCGTGCACTCTCAGGACTTTATTACTTGCAGTGTCCCCTCAGTGAGGACTGAACTAGGCAAAAGGTCCTTCTCCTACTCCGCTCCTGTTTCCTGGAACACCTTGCAAAAAGACCTGAAGCTCTTGACCTTGACGTCTCTAAATGGCTTCAAACAACTGCTAAGTTCATGACAAAAACCAATGCAGACATGTTCCTGTTTTTAGTTTTCTACATCACTTTACAATGTAGATGTTTTTGTTTTGTTTTTTAATATATTTTTCTTCCATTTATTTTTCGTTTTATGTGTTTTTTTATGATTGTCTACTGTTGTCATCATTCTTTGTTTAAAACAGGTCTCTCTTGTAAATTAATCCTCAGGGCTCATTGAGACTAACCTTTATAAATAAATGTTGAATGATTGAATGTTGGATATTTTACCTGGATTAGTGATCATGAACTTTGACTTGAGAAAGAGTCTTCATTCAGAGCATCCAGTCAAAATGTAAAGAAGTCCACAGTTTAACTCAAATGTAGTTGTAATAGTTTATCATTTCTAGGAAAACTCTTGCTATATTGGTCTTGAAATTAGTTGTTTTCAAAAATGCACACAAAAATCAACTGTTTGATTTTCCATTGATATCAAATGTCTGTAAATACTGTAGAAAGTGACTAATCATTCAAATGGGCTTCATCAGCTGAATACATTTAAATGCAATGAGATCAATTCCTCAGCTTTTTAAAGTCTGAAACTCAAGTTGGTTTTTTGTTCGTCCCAGAAATGGAACCTGCTTCAAAGCAACAGCAAAGGCGACGGTTGAGGGCGACGTTGCAACAATATCATGTAGGTTTCTGATCTGATCGCACATAAAAACAAAAATATATGATTATTTATTTAGTCTTTTTAATACTGATTTTATCTACTGTTTGCCATTATTTTATCATTTCTAATCTGTCATTCACAGTCTTTGAGTTTGTATAATCCAGGTTTTTTAAGTGATATCAGTTTCATGTTTGTTTGTTTGTTTGTTTGTTTGTTTGTTTTTTTCTCTGTTAGCTGCCAGCATGGGTTCTACGTTTCACTTCCTGCCAACCTGCCAGGACTGTCTAGTCGTAAGCCGGAACATCGGGGGCAAAAACATAAAAAATTTCCTCGATCTCCTGAAAATTGACAGCTCTTCAGTAACTGATGAGCTCCAGGCTCGCACTCTTCATCTCTACGGTAAGAAGAAACCCGCCAGACTGTGAAAAACTCATCAAAATAGTTTCGGTCGTTTTGTTTCCAGGCCCAGAGTTGACCCTGACGGACGCTGATCTGGAGCATTTTAAGAAGCAGGCGAGCTGCCTCGGCTTCACTGGAGAACCGGACTTCCTCTACAACCCAGAAAAAAGTAATTCATCGGCGCAATCAAGAGAAACTGTTCAGCTTGAACGTGAAACTAAATTGATTTTCTCCTTTCTTTGTCTGTGCAGGTTTATGTCAGGAAGCTGAAAGCATCAATTTGACACCGGGCTCCCAATGAACAGCCAAACAACTACCGTATTTTTCAGACTATAAGGCGCAATATCAATGAACGGGTCTGTTTTCATACACGAGGCACATAAAGTGAAACAAAACAGTCAGATAACTCAAACTTTATTCAGCTCATTCACAGTAGCTCTCAACATTGTTCAGTTGTACCACATAAAATTGATTTGAGGTCAGTAAGCACAACCAGAATTAATACACAAGGTTCGCTGTCCTTGTTGTCTGAAAAATACAGTAAATCAAGCTGAAACTCGTTTGGTTTATTAAAGGTTTTAAATTCAACCAGCTCTGCCTCCTGTTTATTATTTTTTTATTGGTATTTCCACTGTCTTCAAAGCATACAACTCATTCAGCCTAAAATGGTCGATATTTGTCTAAGTGGTCTCATGCAAGAAGATTAACATCTAAACTTATTGCAGTTGGTTTGGTGATAAATAAAGAAACGTATTGAAAATAATTTGTGTGTCTTGTGAATTTTTAAACTCAACAAACAATAACTGAGACAAGAACTCTGATCTATGATAAAGTTGTAAAGTAAAAACCACAGATAAACTTGGAACTACTTTGATTTGACTGAGCAAGATTGAATGTGGTAACACGACAAAGTCAGAAGGAGTTAGTGGGACTTGAAGGTCTCTTACTTTAAATTGCCATCAACATGAAAGATGTCTCTCAGGTAAGATGAAAATGAAGTTAGCAGGCGTTTATTTCCCTTTGGACCAGCCCTCTAGAAAAGTCTAGGTGTCTCCCAACAGGCTCTAAAGTGAGTTCTAAAAGACCATGAAACCTGGGCAGCCATTTGTATCTTGATGTGTGGAGCTGCAGCAGTTCTGGTCTAGAGATAAAACTTGTCTGGTTGTCAGAGGAGCATCCAGTCTGCATCAGTGCAGAGGTCGATTCTTGAGTCGACTGATCTGGATCCAGTGGAGCCTTGAGATAAATCAACCTTAGATTGATGGAGAACTTTGATCACTCTGAAGCGTTGTTGTTGCACCGAACTGACTATTAAAACTTCACTTTGGTGAAAGAACTCTTTACATCACAGTTTGCACAGAACACGGCTGTTGGAGAAAAATATACCTGTACTCACTCAGTTTACATAAATAAAAAGAGCCACACTCCATGACACGAGAAGATTGTTAATTTGCAAGGTCAGATTTTCAGGACAGGTTACACAGATATACAGGAAGTACACACAAGAAGACCAGTGACGAGAATCTGCTACGAGCTGTGTGTGAACCTTGTTTTTATACTATTATCAGTTCAGCTGAGCTCACAGACTCGGGGGCATCCTTGAAGCGACAGCTGCATAACTGCAACCTCATCCAGCTCTCTCTGCTAACCCAAACATATGATTCATGGACAGAGTTAATGTTCTCAGCCATAGCAGTAACCTTTGATGAAAAATTCCCTAACAGTGACATGTTCTTCTTCTTCTCTTGCTTCTTTCAGCTTTTCCCTCTTCTGGGGTCTCCACAAGGAGTCATCCTCCACCATCTCACTCTGTCCTCACTCGAGCTCTAATTTTTTTCTCCTATTTCTGTTTATAAGAAAAGGTGATTAATTAGGGTTTCTCACAATAAGTAAACTCACCAACTCATTTTAGGTCATTTTCTACATTTTTATTCAAATATCTGCCAAAATTTAGTGGATGTCTGGGCCTCCGTGCTCATGCTGCTGCCCCCACGACCCGATGCACCTCCAGATCAACTCAAACTCTAATACATTTCTGTGCAGATGTTCTTGCTGGATGATTTCATACCACACTTCTACAAAAGTTAACAGTCATGCTGCATTTATTGATGAGACTCAAAATTTAGGTAGTTTTTTAAATGTATCTTTATGCAAACATTAGACCAAACCTTCAGTTACTTGATGTATTTTTCATGAATAAATATCAATTTCTTCAGCTTCACCTGATCAGTGTTGAGTTTCAGGCCCAGCAGGATCTTGTGAATGTCAGTTTGAATAGAAGTTACCTGAACTCTGCTTCCCCCTGTCGGTCATCTGCTAATATTGCAACTTAAACTGATTTTCTGTTTGCAGATTAAAATAAAAACCACACATACCACCAATGGTATAATAAAGATTAATGTAACAAATCATCTGGAGGGTTTGGAGACAAAAAAAAAAATCCTAACACATTTTTGACCTCTGGTTGAAGGTCAAAGACGTGGTAATGAAAAAAAAAATCTTGCACACAAGCACATAATGACGCCGACATTACGCAGGGGGGAGTATTCAAAGGCGGTTGAGCAGCCAGCTCATAGGGTCACTGCAGAGTTTAGATAGAAT
>JARVLU010000583.1:23105835-23117457 GCA_031762415.1 Simpsonichthys santanae | reverse complement strand
AGAAAGAAACTCTGAGCTCCTCTTTACTGTAGCTGCAAATTATTCCTCACTTTTAGCTCAGAAGCTAATCCTTTGGCTTATAAATCTATAATATCAATATTTTTAAGCCTTAATACCCCTCTAATCTTTATTTTAAAACTATTTTTGTACAAACTCCATTGCAGACCTTATTGATGAATTTATATGTGGGATTAATAGCTTTAATTCCATTATGTCATAAGTTGCGCCTCATATTGACACTCACCAATTGGAAAGGAATCATGCTGATTTTAAATTGACTTCTTGAAGTGGTGTCCCATTTTGTAGTGGATTTTTTTACCCACGCTCCCTTGTCACTTGAATGAGGGTGAAACGGACCCTGGAAATCCTGGGTAGAAGCAACACTGAGATAAAATTCAGCCTTAAACGCTTCATGTTCGATTCAGAAATGTTTTCTTGAGTATTTAGGACTTCACAGAATGTTCCATGACTAAAAACAAGTCGAGTCAAAGAAGGATTTTAAGGTAACTCTCAACGCATACATTACCTTTGGACTGACCCATGGCCACTATGGGCCATAAAGCAAACAGAACATCTTCTTGAACTGAGTGGTCTGGCCACACAGACTGAGTGATTTTAGGGGCACACTCCAAATAAAGAGGTACAAGCTGATGATATAATGTTCTGATAATGACCCATAAGATAAATTTGCCCATGGGCAGCAGGAGGGTTAAATATAAAAATATATTGTTGCATGCTGATGTCCGCTTGATAACACAACTCAGCAAAAACTTACTGCATCTGTTTACTTGAAACGCTTAACAACAGTTGATGGTGGTTTGGCTTCTTTAGCCAATATTCCATTTTTTTGTAGTAGAATACTGTAATTTAACCTCTGCACCTTATGACTCAAATGAAGCGTCAGTGGGACTATGGGTAAGGTTATAAAAGCTTCATCATGGAGTTTTCAGTGTTCCAAATCTTTCCATGACCAAGACCAGAACAAACAGTCCAAGTCAAAAAAGGATCTTGAGTTAACTCATTAAGATATTTTTTATTTATATGAGGAGTTGTTATATTTTATTACGACTGAATTTATTTCAGGACATTAAAGGTATTGTCTAATCTTCGCTTGAGTTCACAATAATTTGGACTGACCCCGGACCATCTGGGGGGGCGTGAGGTGTTATAAACCACGTGGTTGCCCTCCTGCTTGCTCCCGTCCTGTTGTTTGATTTTCGTCTCAAAGCACGATGAGTTCAGCGAAGGGAGCAGTTCTGCTGCTGCTGCTGGCAGCCTTCAGCTCCAATGCGGCGCCACCGCTGGCTGAAGACTGCCCTAATGTGACCAAAAGACTGCTGACAAAAGATCTGCATGAGGTGAACTTGCTTCTGCCGTGTATTATATGCTTTTGTTATATTTGATTCAGAAATTCATCTTCGTTGCTTTTGTTTTATATGAGTCAAAATTAACTCAATGTTTTTTTACTTTTCCCCTTTTGAATTTTGAAGTTTTTCCACAGTATCTGTTCCTTCCAGGTGTTTCATTACTGTTTCTATACTGAGCCATAATTTATCAGCTGACTTTTAGCTAATGGTAAAGCTTCATTTAACAATTATTCTACTAACATTGTAAAAGTCTCCTCCCTAAACCTCTGATAGTCTGGGTGGGACCAGATCCTGATTTGGTTTTTCCCTTTGCCTTGCAGATTTTTGACCACTGGGTTCTGGTCTGGGCCGTCTCTGACCACGATGTGGGCCACGGCTTGTTGGCAAAGCTTTCCAGCTCCCACGTAGAGTTCAAACTCGACAGTGACAACAAAACTATTGACATGATCGAGAGAAACAGATTAGTGTGAGTTGTCACGTTTAATTATTAATTAATGGATCAGATGGAGGTCAAGCAAAGAGATCCAGAAAATGGATCTGTTTGAAAGTTCAGCAGACCGGTGTTGTTTTCTGACTCACTGTTATTGTTTTCAGTGAAAGGGGACATCATGACACATGCACTACCTACTTTACCAAGATGACGATGCCCTCAGATGATGCTGAACACCACACGATAAAAGCTGATTCCATCAGTAAGTCTGTCCATCACACAGATCAACACCCCACCTCGTGTATAGTGATGTTTTCATCAGGACCATTATAAGCTGTTATAATAATAAATTGTTTTTCATTTAAAGAAACAGGATCTTTCTTGCTCAGAACTAACATCATTTACACGTTTGCCCACATTTTTTGTGTTAAAACTCTGGATTAGTGTTTGATAAACAGGTGCTGCAAATACAATAGGTATCTGTAGATTATAAGGACTGATACATATGTGGTATTTACCTAATAATTACTTGGTACCTGTTTAGTACTGGGGTGCCCAATACATCAATCGCGATCTACTGGTCTATCGCAAAAACTTCATGGGTAGATCGCAAGGCATTAAAAAAAATAGAACATCCATCCTCACTATGAAATATGTCATTTGATTGACATACAGGGCAGTGACAGTCCTCTTTCTCTCAAACCATATGTGCACTACAGGTGGCCGCAGTCAAAAGTTTTTATGAACTAACAACAGTTATAATAAATGGCAGAGAGCAGTGTTTTTGCGCTACTCACCATTTTTCAGCAGGAGCAAAACTAATGAAATCCAGTTCCAAAGAGACGTTTGTGTATTCATCAGTTTGGACTTAACTGTGATCATGCAGCGACTGCATGCACATGAATGCAGCTGAGACCTGCATCAGGGTTGCCAGATAAATTTAAAATGTCTTATTTACCCCCTCCTTTTCTGTGCGCATGTTCAACAAACACAACACTTACCTCCTCTTAGAATATTTCATATGATAGTTTAAGTCAAAACGCTATCATTTTAAAGCCACAGTACTATAGTTCAAAATTTCTTATCTGGCAACCCGACTGACGTAAACTACAGGGGTTTTCGTTTAAACCCACTCGTTTTTTTTTATCCCAATAAACGTTGAAAAACACTAGGTTGTTCTCATGTAAATGGGGCCTTATAGTAGGTAGATCACGTTGACTTGGTCATTTTAAAAGTAGCTCATATGTTGAAAAGGTGTGGGCACCCCTGATCTAGTACATTAAGGTATTTACCGGGTATGTAGTATGTATAAGTATCAGATGATATATAGCAGTCACGTACAAGAAACTTACCTAGTATACTAGGTAAGTTTCTTCTACTTTGAAGTGATTGGTACAAGCTAACCATTGTGTACTTACACGGTAAGTAAGTGGTATTTAACATCAAACCTGGTATGTACTAGGTACTTAGCTCTTAGTTTCACTGGATTTGTTGTGCATTCAAGTGGCTACCTGCCTCTTAAAATTTTGAAGTTCCTGTGACATGATTTATTTTCTAATGAATGCAAATGCTTTATTGGAAAGATTAATAACATTTTTAAAACATTCACACCCTTGAGATGAACAGTTGTTGAGATATTTACTCCTGCAGTAACAGGAAGTGAAGACGAAGGTGAACGCCTGCATGTAAACAGAGCAATGCTAAAATGCTAACACGAAGATTCTGATGTTCCTTTAGATTGTTTTAAATTAACTATCAGAGACACAAAAAAAGCCAGAGCCCGTCTTAATAGACAAATATAAGGGATTTCTCTTGTGATGTCACTTCCTGTTTCACTTTGGCTGCACAAATTTAAAAGAATATGCCACTTATGTGACAAAATGGGCAAACTTGAGTGTCTTGTGACTTTTTTAAGTGTTAAAATGGTTTCTTCCACAGTTTAAATTTGAAGAAAACACAAAGTTATACCTTATCTTATGTCACAGGCACTTTAAGATCCCACACAACTGCATCATCAAATACGCACAATGCCTTTTATTTCTCTATTCAGCATCCCAACCCAAAGCATTACTCTTTTTGTTACTGTGTATGAACGTGTTTTTGTATGTTTTGGGAATTTAGAAATTGAAAAGAACGGCATTCCTCATGAGTACAACGACACTGGACACATGGACTTCTACAAAAGCTGCTCCGACTGTCTGCTGATGATCTACAAAACCTCAAAGCAACAATACCTGCTCGTCTACAGTAACACTCACACACGCACAATATTGCGATAAAATCTGGTTCAATATTTCCCACGCACTGACTGTGACTCACACCGAACTCAATTTTGTTAACACGATTGATCTCATTGTGTAAATCAGGGAGGGAGGGGTCACATCTGGATGTGGAGCAGCATAAAGCTGACCATGATGATCACAAGAAACTGGCTGAGTGTCTACGATTCCCTCACCACCAACCATTTATCTACAATGGAAAAGCAGGTTGGCAACTTTAAACCATGATGCTGAAGGCTTTTACCATCATCAGTACACTTTACTCAGCTAATGCACACTATTACTCTCTTTTGCAGACTTTTGTCACAAATTATCAATTCCTTTATCTGAAGAATGTCAACCTATAGTCACACCTTTATCTCTGGATGATCTGTCTGTGGTAAACTTCCTAATTCATTGTATTTTGTTTTACATAGCAACTTATTGGTTGACATTTACCATACATTTAATCAAAACAGAAAGGTCATATGTTGATTAATTTTACATTTAACAGCAGACTTTGACTTATCTTCTCCCGTACCTCCCCTGCAGATTTTCGGCGACTGGGTTCTGGTCTGGTCTGTTTCTGACCACGACCAGGGCCACAGATTGCTGGCAAGTGTCTCCAGCTCCCATGTGGAGTTCAAAGCCCTCCACGACAACCAAGGTGTTGAGTTCATTGAGAGGAACGTATACCTGTGAGTTCTCATGTTGAACTATCGACTCAGCCAGAGATACAGTATACTGTATCCGAGAGCACGCACGCATACGGGTCACAGAGAAGAGACTGCAGACGTGTTTGTTTGAGAGTCTGAAGTTCAACTAATGTTTTCTGATGGATTTGTCTTGTTTTCAGGGGAAGTCAGGACTCTTGTACCGTGTACTATATCAACTTGACAAAGGCCGCTGGTGATGCTGACGAAAACACGCTCAAAACGTCTTCCATCAGTAAGTCTGTAACTGCCACAGCTTAGTTTATATTTCACATTTATACGGCTTGTACTGTTTGTTTTATTATATGTAGTTTTACGTGCCACCTGTTGTTGGCGCGAGCCAGTCAAGCTTGAATTGTCTACCATAGTATCAAGAACTGCAGTTGTTTAGTCTCAAAGATTAAAGGATCCACAAGTTTGTGGCTTCTATTCAAGCAAACGGATCAGTCTACCATCAACTTTCACAAGAGAGTTCATTCCAGCCAACAAGGATCGCATTCCAACAAACAAGACGGCAAAGGTTTGGCCACATCTCAAACACCTCTGAGCAGAAATCGCCCCTTTGTAAGAATGTGAGGGTGGGTTAATTGGATATAACTGCTCACAAGTACTGCTCCCAAGAGAAATTGTGTCAGGCGGGGAAGATGAGCCTTACGCTCAACGCACAGATCTCGGCTGGAGCATAGTTGTACAAAACAGTCAATACATGAACTATGGAGATGCCATTGGTCATCTTATCATAGTGAGGAAAGTTATTCCAGATCACACGCCTTCTGTTGATCTTCAGAGTGAAGTCCACTACATAACCAGAATGAAGGTAAGAGATGTTACTTCTTCAGAGCTTGTTAAAGCACTGGAGTTAGACTTCTCAGAAAAGGAGATGGATGACAGTCGTGTATCTCAACATGATCTCAAGTTTCTTTCAAAACTCAAAGAAGGCATCAAACAAAACAAAAGCAGCCACTATGAAATGCCACTGCCAATTTGTGATGAGTTACCGAATAACAAAGTACAGTATGTGCAATGAGCATCTGACTGGGCCCCATCTGAGGTGGAACTGGATCGGAGCCCCGCTGACTCCTGGGGCTGGCTTGGAGCCAGTTCTCAGCCAACAACTCTGCAACTCTCCAGCAACTCACGTCATACTTGATACTGTACTGTACTATAGGGGCGGTGCCTTATTCAGTTGTAACCAATCAATGCAGCTTACCAACAGTGGGTGTGAACGAAGCTGAATAAATTAATTTCAATTATATAACCCTCTTCTCAAGGTTTTACAGAGAAAAACAATGGCTTCTTTGTTTGCATGATAACACCTTGTTTTTAGAAAAACACCATTTTCTTCACAGATGCAAGTTTAGTTGTTTTTGTTTTTTTGTTTTTTTCACACAATATTGTTACAACACAGGGTTTTCTATTTGAAGCTCTGTCAGCTGGCTAACTTCCTGGTTGTCGCAGCAACCACACCTCTCGTTATCCTGAGGCTATGACTGAGATATGTTCCACTGTAGATATCGACTTCTCTCTGAGAAAAAAAGTCTGTCTTCTCAGGAAGGAGAGTTAATCAGCATAAAGGGGGTATAATTCTTATGAGGGGTCATCTTGTCTGACCAAGGAAGAGAATAATGAGCAAAGGGGGTTGCTTACCATACAGTCTCTATGGGGCCTGTACCAGAAAGGAGTCACATAGAGAGAGGAGTGTATGAGTTTAGTTACTGTCTCTGAGGACAGGCTATGGACGTATGAGGGACAGTGTGTCCTGAATTATTCTGACTTGTCCCTATGAATCTACACTTCTTTTAAGAAAACATGAACAACATTGCACTTTCCTAACCAACGATTAAGCTTTATATAAACTGCAGATTGATTGATTAGTTCACCAATAATTTAGAGCAATCATTAAAATTTATTTTGTGATTCCTGCTCCTAGCGTGCTTTTTACCAGCAAGGGTGATTTTTGTTTAGTTGCTTCTTTTTTTGTTTTGTTTTGTTTTGTTGTTTGCTCATCACCTGCTGACTCTAAAAAATGCCGACTGGAAGACAATGCTAACTTTTGACAGAATATTGTCACACCTAACGGGATGTGTTTTGGTGTTTGCGTGTTTCAGGAATGGAGACGGATGGAGTGGTTCAGGAATACAATGACATCGGAGTCGTGGACTTCTATAAGACCTGCACTGACTGTCTGCTGATGAACTATAAAACCTCAACGCACCGATACCTGCTGTTCTACAGTAAAACATTCACACATGCACAGTGTTACAATGAAACCAAAACATGCATGTTTAGGCTGCCTTCAGTTAAATAAAGGTTAAATAAAAATAGGGTTACCACAGAGCGATTGTGACTCACTCAGTTTTAACATGGATGATCTTGTTTTGTGCATCAGAGAAGGAGGGTTCCCATCAGGATGTGGAGCAACATAAAACCCACCACGATGATCACAAGAAACTGGCTGAGTGTCTACGATTCCCTCACCACCAACCATTTATCTACAATGGAAAAGCAGGTCGGTACTTTAAACCACGATGCTGAAGGCTGTTAACATGATCAGCACGCTTCATTCATCTCACATTTTTTCAGATTTCTGCCACAAGAAGTCTGCTCCAGATTCAAACCCTGCACAGTCCTGAGTGGAGCAAAAAGAAAAGACATGGAAGAGAAATAAACACATACACTAAACCCTTCACCTGTTCCTTTGACTTGTTTTTTTGAAGAACTCCATTCATTTCAATGTTAAAAACATGGCCGATAAAGCTGAATATTTCAAAAAGTTTAAATAGCACAAACACCAACAGTCATGTCCTGAATGAGCTGAACATTTTGATTTACGAATTCTTAAAATGGCACAAGCATTCAGGAGAAAGTTTTGCACTAAAAATCGTACAGAAGAAAAACTATCTGAGAAATTGATTTATAAAGATTCACAAGTCCACACGGAGCATGTAATATTATTTTTTGTAATAATGCCCATCATTTCTATTACACATTGTGCTTCTGTCTAACAGCAGAAATGGGAAATAATGGAGCTTCAATAAGATTTGATATTTACCATCAAGATTTTATTGATTCCTGAAAATTGTTAACTAAAATCGGACCATCCCAACCTTCAGCCTCTCCACTCGCTGTTATAACTAACATGTTGCCCAGTTCAACAGAAAATGAAGCTGCCCATTTATTTTCTAAAAAATGTTTTTAATACAACAAATCAACCAAGATGTATTTTTTATATCCTGAATAACTTGTATTTTATTAGAACCTTTCCTCATATATTTCTGTTCTGTGAATGTGTAAAGTCTTAACATCACCTGAACTGAAACTTTCAAGTCTTTTGTATTCCTTTCTTGGTCTACTGCTTTCTAAAACATGAGAATCTAAACCAATATTCTTATGATTAATAAATAAAGTCAGAGCAAAGACAAATACATTAAAATAAATACCTAACCCCAATAAATATTAATTTTGTGAAAGGACAAAATACTTAAATAAAACTGTTTGTTGAAATATTTCAATCTTTCGTGTTCTAAATCAGAAATCATGCAGTTTTTCCTCAGGTAATAAATATATTTAATTTAAATTTCATCAGAAAAAAAATAATTTTCTGTTTTTGTTTGTAAAAGTGAATTTTCTCTGATTTCGTACAGGATTTTTTTCTTCTTTATCCAAGGTGTAATAAAATTAAAAGTCCTAATCTCAGACTTGTTAAACAGCAGCAGAGGAAACACAAACACAACTTTGACGCATTAAACTAACAAAACTACAGTATATATTTTTTGTGGGTTTTTGTTTGATTGTTTGTTTGTTTTTTGTTTGTTTGTTTTTATCAGAATCTAAAGTACAAACTCATAATCCAAATACTGGGACAGAAATGAATCCAAAAGAACAATCATATTGGAAACACATGAAACATGCAGGTAATTTAAATTTCTGAGTAACTGAGGACATCTAGTGGCACAGAGGGGAAACAAAACACACCTGAAATAAAGTTCAAATTATGACTTAAAAAATAAACTAGTCCCAACATGAGTGCTTAAAATTTTATGAAATGTACGGATTAATAGTAAATTTAGAGTGTTTTAAACAAAATTGATGTGAACCAAGTACTAAAATAAAAATAGGTATATGTTGACTGGATGAATGTGTCTCTAAAACAGAGATTTTCAATTAGTGGCTCACGACCCACTTTTAGGTCACAGACTCATTTTCAGTGGGTCGCAGGACTTAACCTGGACTATGAATGTTTTTTAAAAAGTCAATGTTTGAATTACATCATCCTTATTGTTTCTGCTTGAATAATTAGCTGAATAGTTTTAAAAAGACATCGTTTGATACCTATTCAATGGATGGTTTATCAGCTGAAGCTACATATTTTGTCTTTTTTTAAACTACTTATCAGAAGTTGGGCCTTTATAGTTCATGTTTGTGCCAAGAACGCACTGATTCTGTTTTATTGTTTTTATTTATTTATTTATTTAATAGTGGCTAATTGAGCATTAAAAAAAAAAGGAAAATCTCCCTTTCTGTTACTGTCATTTGTGTTTGCGTGTGTCCATCTCGTTCAAACTACAGTACACTGTCTTTTAATAATATTGAATTGAGACATTGAATATCCTTGATTTAGGCCGTGATGAAGCGATGGTGAGTCAAAAAAAAAAAAAAAAAAAAAAGCAAGACCATTTGAGATCAACTTTTCTAAAACAACAAAATCAAAATATCAGTATGCTTTCATCGAATTTCAAGAAACGAAAAGAAAGCTTTACTTTTATATTTTATTAAATAGGTGACTATGCACACAACAATCATTTAAAAAATTGTCTTTAACTTTTTTGTATCGCTAAAACGACACAAAGAGCCGTTTGAAAACGTTCTGTTTGGTAAATCGAGGCCAAACGATTCAAATCTCGGAAAAGTGCCAGAATTCCCACAGCCATATGAAGAAACCGGATGTGACGTATGTCAGTATTTTTCTTTTCTCGCCCGGCGGTGGGCGGAGCTTGTCGTAGAGAAACGTAAACAGCTAGCATCATCAGCGGATCACAGAGCAGCATCCGGTGAAAGTGAGGTGAGTGTTTAAAACCTTAGGATGTGCTCGAACGGTAAAACTCGGTGCTCGGTTCCGTGTCTGTAACGGCTGCTTCAACGTTGGTGTATAGTTTTGCCGGACAAAGCTAAAAGCTAACTTAGCCTTTTTGCTTCAGGTTTGCTAGCGACGGAAAAGAGTTGTGTGACAGCTTAACGTGGAGGCGTCGGCAGGACGTGTCGTGGCGGAGGCAGGTTTCTGCTCGTCTTCAAGGACCTCTGTTTAGCTAATGCTGCCAGAGGTGTGCTCAGAAATGTTAGCTGTGAAACTGGTTGAGCTGAGGTGTCTTATCCGAGCGAGGAGCATTATGGGAAACGAGCTGCTGTTTAGCTGACTAATGTCTGTGCTCACTGCTGTCTGGGCTCTCAGTCCACTCAGAATGATGAACCTGTCCAGACATGCACGTTTTTCCTTTTCGACTTGTATTTTTAGCTTGTTGGTTTTTTTTTTTTTTTTTCAAGATAAGGTGTGGCAGAAGGTCACCTGACAGTTTTATCACAATTCTGTACAGACAGTAGCAGGAAGGCAGCATTAATCGATTACCGAACTTCCTCTGGGTGAAGTTACAGCTTCTATTACCGGTATACGTTTGAAAATCATATAGAACACCGCAATAAATTATTGTAATTTCATGCAAGCTACCACAAAGACTAATCTATTCTTCTTTTTTTTTTCTCCCAAGTCTTATAGGACGTTCGCTACATCTCACATCCTCAGCTGAGCAGACCTACTTTGAGCTGCTCCTTTAGCTCTGCCTTCAAACTCAAAACATTTGTTGGTTCAAGATGGTGCGTCCGTGAAACTGTGGTCATGTTCGGTTCAAGAAAAGGAGGTGCACTTGTTTTGACGTCCTTGGCACATAGTGGATGCATGCGCCAGTAATATCTGATCTTTGATTATTTTTTGGGGATTAGTTCAAGCAAAACTTAGTTTTGTTTTGTGAAGCCGGTGCGTCAGCACTCAGCAGTTTGGCTGATCATGGCAGAATCCAGCTCAAAGACGACGGCGCCGACAGACTGTCTGATCGAACGCAGCAAAGAGGAGTCGAGCTTTTCCAAAGGAATGGTTGTGACCACAAAAACGGAGGAGTCGGACCACGGAGCCAAAGTCCCGAGCAGCAACGGCGCTTCCAACAGCCCTCTTCCCGTCTCTGATGAGGAGGCCACGCCCACTCCGCCTGAGTCATCACCCAGTCTTTCTGAAAACGAGACGCTCACTATGGTCACCACAGAGGATGAAGCACTTTCAGTTCCACTTGGACATAAAACAGGAGGTCCAGACAGAGGAGGAGAGTCTGGTAAGTCCAGGATCAGCAGTCTGAGCTGCCCCCTTGTTATATCCATAGACATTTCCTGTAGCTGCATGTTTTTAAGAACCACAAAGTTATTTTGTTCCTCGTATTTTTGACCTGTCTTTATCTTCTAACAGTAGAACCATGTGTCACCTGAAGGAGAGCGTCTGTGTGTGTGTTTGCAGGTTTGGACCAAGACCTGGATGAGAGTTCTTCAGTGATGACGACAGGCGGCTCCGATGATCAGCGGGAATCCACCGACTCTGCTTCGTTCTCCATCCCCAGTCTGGATCTTTCAGACGGGGTCATAACCGCAGGGAACTCTCTGGACATAGAGGACGGATTGTCCTCGTCCAACGTGGCTGCAGATGTCCAAGACTGCTCTCCGTCCACTGAAGTTCCCAGTCTAAAGGAGGGCGAGGTGCTAGAAGCTGCAGGTGAGGGGGGGGGGGGGGGGGGGGGGGGGGGGGGGGGGGGGGGGGG
>JARVLU010000583.1:23086557-23105735 GCA_031762415.1 Simpsonichthys santanae | reverse complement strand
TATTTATTTATGCACACCACGTTTTACCCCCCCCCCCGGCCCATACTTAATTTAAAATTATAAATGTTCTCATTCTTTAATACATTAAATAAAATATGTTTAAAAAAATCTGTTTTCTTTAGAAATTTTCCAAATTATTTATTAGTTTTTTGCCCAGTTCAAACAGAATTTTCAGCCTAGAATTGGTAAAAGATAATGGAAGGATGAATTTAGCCCCGCTGAACATAACATTTTATGAAGTTTAAAAAAAAAAAAAAACTGACCTCTGTCTCTTAATTTGTTGACGACATCTGAAATTCTCCAACTGTTTTCAGTTGTCAGCTCGAGTTTCAAGATTTAAAACGTTTTGGTTCTGGCCAACAATGTTCAGTCAGGTCATCTAGACAGGTTCTTTTTTTTTCTGTTGAGACGTTTCACCCTCCATCCAAAAGGCTTCATCAGTTTGAGGAGTCACAAACAAACTGTTTCCCCACCAAGCAGTAAACTCCTACAGTGGCCCAACCAGTTTGCTGGAAATGAGATGGTTTCTGGGGCTGTTGACTCCTCCCAGGCAACACAGCCAAAGTAGTTCAAGACATCATGGTTCATGCTCAATAATCTGATGCTGATGAAGCCCTTTGGATGGAGGGCGAAACGTCTCACCAAAAAAATAAATAAAAAAATGTCCAGATGACTTGACTGAACATTGTTGGATTTTTTTTAACCTGGATTATTGAGCATGAACTTTGATGTTTTAGTTCAGTCTATGACAGTAGTTGTCCTCCTGGCCACAGGGGGCGCTGTTGTTGTTGCAGAAGCTTCTGCCGCTCCCAGTTCTGCTGCAGCTGGGCCTGCGGTCTCAGAAGCCGGACCCCCCATGCTGGCATATTACCTGGTGAAGTGGATCACATGGAAGGAGAAGAAGACCCCTATCATCACTCAGAGTGAGAACGGACCCTGCCCCCTGCTGGCCATTATGAACACGCTCTTCCTGCGCTGGAAGGTAAAATAATATTAGTAATGTTTATTTTATAGATCAATATTTTATGATTATAAAATAAAACTGATGTCCAAACCCTAACTCACGTGTCCCAGAAGTAAACTTGACTCTGTTTTTGAATCATAACGCTTGGTTTTGATTTCTAAGAATTTTAAAAAGTCGTTTCAATGTTTGACTTTTGTTTGTTTGATTCAATCGAAGAACAAAGTTAAAGTTTATGGTGTTCAGATGCAGCTGAAGGAGTTTAACAAAGAATAAAGTTCATGTTCAAAGTAGTTGTCTGTTTGGAGTCTGAGTCTAATAAGTAAATCCACATCACAGTCTAACGGTGATAAATGAGGTTAAATAACCTTCGGCTCATGTTTTAACAGCATTATTGTTTCTTGTGTGTTTTTAGGCCAAACTTCCTGCTCAGACTGAAGTGGTCACTGCTGAGGACCTCATGTCTCACCTGGGTAAAAAGACACTCAAAACAAAATCTAACTGATGTATACGGTAAATGGTAGAAAATAACACAAGTTCTTTTTATGTTCTAGAGTAAGTTTCATATTGTTGCACCCATTGTGAGGGATATTAGTGCGTTTGCTGGTGAAATATTTAACTAAAACTCAGAAGTAGAGAGAAAAACGAGTCTTCAGTTTCTGACTTGTTTGTTTTCTTTGAAGGAGAGTGTGTTTTGTCTGTCACTCCCAGAGAGAAGGCTAACGACGTGGAGCTAAACTTCCAGCAGGTACACAAACACACTGGTGGACTGTTTTCTGTTGGTGTCTCACAGAGAATCATTTAATGGCTGTTTCAAAAACTACGGTCACAATTAAAACTGATTTATTTATTTTTTATGTCATAAGCAACTCATCTGATTTATTTATTTATTTTTTTATGACTATCTGAATGTGACAAATCCACTTGTTTCAAGACAACAGGACAGAAGTCCCTTTGCTTCATGTTTTTTTATTTAATTTGTCGTGTCCTGGTGACTGAGAATCCACAACGTGTGATGCTAACGGTGTCAACGTGATGGGATCGATACTTGAGTTTGTTTCTACCTTCGGTGCATCGCTCCTGTTTCATGAAAGTAGTTCTGCACCTGAGTTGACAGGAAGTGGAAAGATTAAACGTAAACACTGAACCTAACAATCGTGTCGGCGTCAGCATGTGTGTGCTCCGTGTGACATGTCTTCCTCTGAGCATGCAGGTCACTTCAGGAGCGTAGACTGTTCACACTGAACTCTGACGACGATCGCAGTTAATTAAATCGTAATGTGAAAAATGCAAAAAAAATGAGCTTTTAAGACCTGCATTATGAACTGTAGCCAAAATTTTGCCCAAAATATGTATCGTCTGTTTCGCTGGATGGTTTTAAACCCAAAAACTTGTCTCAGCTCATGAAAAAGATCCTCACTGTTATTAAAACTTCTTCACTGGAGATGGGATTTACAGCTCTTTGAAGGGAGTCGGATCTTTTTGCTCTGTTCCTTTCAAAGACTTGTTCTAAGTTGGAACGGTTGCTCAGGTGGTATGGTACACGTCACTGCGCGACTGTACTACCACTTATAGGGATGCACAATGTTATCGGCTTGGTATTGATATCGGCTGATATTTGCGATAAAGTTAAATATTGGACATCGGCCATTTCATCGAAATAACTCACCGATATAAAAGACAGTTTTAAGTTAATTTTTAAATTAATAAACTGCTTGTGAACAGGTTAGATTTGTGAAAATTTACAAATTTGCACTGTTCGAGTGTTGTCATTATGTTGGAGTAAATATGGATAAATATGACACTAAACATAATCCAAGTTGAAGTGTTGCATCATTTTCATCCTGTTTTTGGCATCTGCATTTGGTAGCAGGTCAAACTGACAAAGACCATGTAGAGTACTGTAGTATTTTAATTCTACAGCAGATAAAACTATGTAGTCTCTGTAAATAAAAAGTATCGGTTATCGGCCAAATAAGTTTTAACATATCGGCCAAAAATCTAATATTGTGCATCCTAACCACTTACCAAGACCTCAACCACCGCCTCCCCTCCTGAGTGCACGTCACTTTATGTAACAGCTGCCGCGCTCCTCCTCTTCGCCTGTTCTTCTTCATCTCAGTGTAAAAGCGAAGGAGGAGCCTGCATCTGAGGAGGAAACACAAGAAGAAGAAAAAGCTCAGCTCTTAACTCGAGTCCCATCATTTGTTTTCAAAGAATCGTTCAAAAGATTCGGATCGTTCGTGAACATCACGTCTCACGTTCAGTTTTCAAAAATCGTGTTTTAAAAAACAACACCTTTACAAAAACAATAAGTTTTAAAAAGAAAGAGGACAATTAAAAACGACCAGTTTGTGTCATGTGACATTGAGTCAGGTGTGGGAAGACTTTCGCCCGACTCGTCATCGCTGACTGAATTTGAAAGTTGTTGATGAATTCAGACGGACTGACCCGCAGCTCCTCGTCTCTGCAGAACATGAGCGACGCCATGGCCGTACTCTCGAAGCTGTCCACGGGTCTGGATGTAAACGTGCGTTTCACTGGAGTCACGGACTTCGAATACACCCCAGAGTGCATCGTGTTCGACCTGCTGGACATCCCGCTGTACCACGGGTGGCTGGTAGACCCTCAGGTGACATGCTGACAATTTACGGCGTAAATAAAGGAACATGGAAACTGCAGTGTTCGAGGATCTGTCTCTGGAGGTCACCGCTGTGTGTTCTCTGTGTTTAGAGCCTGGAGGTGGTTACTGCTGTGGGGAAGCTGAGTTACAACCAGCTGGTGGAGAAGATCATTGACTGCAAGCACTCTGCAGACAGCAGCCGAGTCAGTGAAGGTAACACGACGACTTCAGGTAGAGCTGAATGAGAACGAGCGCACCAGAGATGTGTCTGAATCGGCGCAACAGAAAGCCGACACACGGAGACTCTAAACTGTGCTGCTGATTCGGAGCGATGAGCTTCTTTTGAATGTGCACGAATAAAGAACGGCGTCCGTGTTCGTTGCTCCGTAGGTTTGGTGGCGGAGCAGTTTTTGGAGTCGACGGCGACTCAACTTTCATATCACGGTCTGTGTGAACTCAACACGACGGCTAAAGAGGGAGAGATCTCCGTGTTCTTCAGAAACAACCACTTCAGTACGATGATCAAGCACAAGGTGGCGACAGACGCAGTTCCCTGCAGGATCAGGATCAGACCCGTGGTCCGTGTTGCTGATGAACTTTGTGTCTCTCAGGGCCACCTGTACCTGCTGGTGACAGATCAGGGCTTCCTACAGGAGGAGAGCTTGGTCTGGGAGTCTCTTCACAACGTCGAAGGAGATGGAAACTTCTGCGACTCCGACTTCAGGTTGTGTCACCCTCCTGAGAGAGCTCCGCCCACCTCTCACCTGCCGCCCAGCGCCCAGGAGCAGCAGAGGCAGATCGACCAGGTGAGGCCTTCAGGGAACGAGTCGAGATGATCGGTCGGTTATTAAAGCGCCACTGATCCGTCTCGCTGTTGGTGACAGGACTACCTGGTGGCCGTGTCCCTGCAGCAGCAGCAGGGGGGTGCCCCGGGACCGCTCAGTGACCTGGAGTTGGCCCAGCAGCTCCAACAAGAAGAGTACCAGCAGCAACAACAGGGATCATCGCAGGCGGCGCACCAGGTACGACCGCAGGGACGAAAGCATCAAGTTTTTAACTAAGCTTGGTGATTTTAAATAAATTAAACGAGATTCGGAGAGGGATAACGTTTATTTTTTTCAACCAGGCATAAACACTAAGAACAAGTTCTTATTTACAGAGCTGGTCTGGCAGCACCAACAGACTTGTAGGGTGAAGGGAAGGAAAACGATATGGTTAGACAAAATAAAATATAGAAGTCGATCAACAAGGAAATCACAAGTTATATAAAAAATTTCATGACAGAGACTCATCCTCTCAGCACGTAGCTGCAGAGGTGGTGAAAGCTGCCTTCAAAACGAGGCTTGAAGGACGCGCTGCGACAAACAAAACTTCCTGGGAGGTCCTCTTCAACTCAAACTGTTTTTTTGTTTTCACGCCATTACAGCCGTCGAGTTTTAACTCCTCTTGTTGTTGCTGTCTTCAGGTCAGAGGTCAAGGGTCGCAGCAAGCCAGAAGAAGAGAGAAGGACTCAGACTGCGTCGTCCTTTAGCGTCGTCCTCGTGTGGAACACCTCGGAGCTCCCTGAGCTCGGTGCGTCGGCTGCAGCTCCACGCCAAACCCGAGTGCTTTTTGTCCAGGTCCACAGTTTGTGTCAGACCCGGTTCTGGTTTGTAAAGTCAGAGGGTTCTGTTGGACCAAACGGGTACCACTGATGAACAAAGGGCTCGTCAGAATTACTGAGATCTTTATTTATAAACCCTTAACTGCTGCTTTAAGATCAGTGTTGAGAAGAAGTTTGTGTTGCCAACAACCAAAAGCTAAAAATGACTTTTGGTTTTGACAATTAGACATCGGTTTAAATTTAACACTTTAACTAAAACGTCTAATAAATGCAGTCTGTAGTTCTCAGAGAGGTGGGGGCGGGGGGGTTAAAAAGTTTCACCCAACATCCTTCTGCTGCGACCTCCATCACATCAAACCAACTAAAGTGTCATTTTTCTAAACGTCTACTGAAACTCGTCTCGTCTTTTCTTTGATTGTCTCGATTTCCTTGAAGCCAAAACTTGATTTTTGTTTTTAATATTCATGTGGATAAAAAGAAACAGGTGGTTGGCAACGGTCTTGGAAAATGAGATTTGTGAGATGGTGGTGATTTGACACATTGCAGCACTTTAAGAGGAGAACTTTGGTTTATTGTCATTTAAACGCCTTAAGTTTTCCCTCCACCTCTTCGTGAAACTTTTTTAAAAATTTAACGAAACAGGGTCACACGACTGTCTCCATAGTTGTAGTTTTTCACCTCGCAGCTCTTCCTCTGTCTGCGTTTAGCTTCATTTGCATCTCGAAACAGGATTCATGTCCAGTTAGTGGTTTGTAAAGGATAAAAACAATGTCGCTGAGCTGCAGGGGATTTTTTGAAAAGCTGTTTTAAAGTCAAGAAACGCATAAAAATTCTCCTTGAAGTGATTCAAGACGAAGAAAAGCAGCAAAATGAAAGTTTTTCTTTTTGTACCTTATAACAATATATAAGCTGCCACAGATTGCTTCAGTTCTGAGTTCAGCTGCGAGCCAAAGAATTTCTCAGACTTTATCAGTTTTATTAAAGAGTTAAATAATAATGAAATAGATCTATGAAATAAAAGCCTTAGTTTTCATTTTGGTCATTTCACATATGTCACATGATCCTGTAGCACTCAAAGGATGTTAGGAATGACTCTCAGCTACTTCGACAACAAACTTCAGCTCCAAATAAAATTCCCGAAGGTGGAGCCGTGCTTTGGGTTAGCAGTGGCGGCCATCTTGAATCAGGTTGAGCCTAAACGTTGATTTGAAGTCCTCCTTCTCTGACCTGCTGAGCTGAACTTGACCAGAAGTTCTGGAGCGTTTCTTTAAGGTGTGAATGTTTCCATTGTTGTCCACAACACGAAAACGTTTCCGTTACTCAACCTGAGATTGTTCCGGTTACTCGCTGTTTAACACGCGCCCACGTTGACCTCCGAAACGAGTTCGTCCGACCAAATTACTCTTTAAGACGAGGTCCGTTGTGGTGCCTCGAAGTGAAAAATAAAAATGTGTTCATGTGGATTCGTCTTATGGTTTCATTTGAGCATCCTGGCGGGGAAATGTATATTATTAATTGTAAAATTTGACGTATAACAAAAAAAAAAAAAAAAATCAGAGGGTGTTTCAAAAGGAAAATAAACTTTTGTTGTAATTCCTGAGTCTGTCCTGTTTTAAGTGATTATAAAGTCCATAATCATAAAAAATGGAGGTTTTACATAAACCAGGTGTTTTTACTCATTTTAGTTTTATTTCTTTAAGAACATGTGGTCTGTCAAGTGTTTTTCTACAAATCAACATTTTCTGAGGTCAATGAAATGTCTGATTTTGTTTTGGTACAAATGTAAGATTACAGCACAATATATGAAAGAGTTTCATCTTGACAGTTTTAGCAGCACACTCAGCCGAACAAGCTCAAACTAGCACTCGGCTACTTAAAGAAAAATAAAACTGGACCCCTATGTTGACGTTAGATACTTTGTGTTCATCATTTTTTTAGGAATTAGTTCATCTGATGCAGGTTACCTTGTGGGTCTTTTTGACCCGAGGACAGCTGGAGGGTTGAACCCCACAGGGCGGATGTGCAGGTTGCTCATTGGGTTTCAACATTGATCTGTTTCATGTGTTTGAAAATATCTTTTTTTTTTTTTTGCTGACTTGAAACTTAAGTTTAATGTGGAAGAGGTTTAAGGCCATGGTGCAATATTTTTCCCTTAATTCTGAGAAAAAAAACTCAGAATTTTGAGGGGGAAAGTTCTAATTCTGATTTTTTTTTAGTCTAAATTCAGATAAAGTCGGAATCTGAGAGTAAAGTCAGAATTTTGAGAGTAAAGTTGGAATTGTGGGGGGTTGTAATTATGATTTTTTTTTTTTTTTTTAAATTCTGAGATTAAAATCAGAATAATTCTGTTTTTCTCAAAATTCTGACTTTAATCTCAAAGGGGGGTGAGGGCGGGGCGGTCAGTTTAACGTCTTCAGTGGCTACTTTCCATTTTGAATTTTGAGGAAAAATCTATAAAACACCAAAACTTGTCAGATTTTCCCACTGGAATACAAAACAGGAAAAGTACAGATTATAAATGTATCATTTCTTTCTATAGTTAAATGTAAAACAAAATTATGAAATCTAAACATTGAGCTAAAAATAAGTATTTTCTCGGTTCGATAAGACGCTGCATGAATTAGGATTCGGTGGATTTTCAGACCCATATAACCAGATTAAAGTGCCACGGCTGTTTTTGAGCCGTAATGGCTTCAGACGACCAGATGTTGGTTCTCTGACCCACAAAGTGATATTTCCCCGATGTCTCCTGTGATTTTTACTTTTGTCCGACTGCTCTGTTGTTGCTGTCTTGGTAATTATTCAATAAACACAAAACCTATGATCATGTCTGCACAGATTTTTTTTTAATTGTTATTATAGAAATTAGCAGAAAGACGTTATAATAAATTTGTAAATATAAGGCTTAGCGTTGTAGGAAAAGATCAGACTTATAAGTGCTAAAGTTGCCAGAGTCTACAGTAGGTGCAATAAAAACAATAAAATTATAATTAATCAAACTAGATAAATTACATTTCCTGTCAAAATGCAAAGTGAATACTTATTGCAGAAGAACTCGCTGAAAAACAGCTGAAATTAGCTAAAAATATTATGAAATGTAGCTGAAATAGAAGAAAGCCTAAATTAGCAGAAGAGAAAACATATTTGCTGAATTAGGTTTAAATAAGCAGAAACTGGCAGAAAATGATGAAATTAGCTTTGAAAAGGCTGAAATTAGCTAAGTAGCTGAAAAGAAGCTGAAAACAAGTTTAAACTATCAGAAAGAACTGAAATAAGCTTAAAAAAAGGTGGAATTTGCTGGAAAAAAAAAATTTAGCATAACAAATAGAAAAGCTGAAATTGCATAAAAAGCTCTGAAATTAGCTAATCTAGCTGAAAATGTAGAACAAGCTTAAATTAGGGTTAGTAGACAGCTCATTTGCTGAATTAGGCTGAAAAAAGTTAAAACAAGTGCCAAAAATGTAGCTGAAAAAGCAAAATTTTGCATAAACAGCTAAATAGTAGCTGAAATAATTGTAACTAACAAATTAGCTGAAAGGAGCATAAACTGAAATTAGCAGAAATAATTTGGAAGGAGCACAAAACAGCTGAAATTAATGGAAAAAGTTTAAATGTGCACAAAGAAGCTGAACAGAACATAAAGTGAAAGGAGCAGTAAAAGGTTGTAAACAGATCTAAAGATGTGAAGGATGTAAAATGAGCTGGATTCATTTTCTGAGGAAAGAAAAAAGAAAAGCCTAAATATTTCAAAAAGCTAAAGTTGCACCAAAACCAAAAGACACAGCAGGATTGTCCTGAGAGAGCTGAACGTTTTATACGACTTGTTGAAATAGCTTAAAATTTGTGGCATGAGAAAGTTGCTGAAAAACATACAGAAGATAAAAGGATCACAAACGTGTGAAAGCTTCATAAACGTTCACACAATGAGCGACACGGCTCCGGGTCAGAAGCAGTTTATTCGCAGAGTTTCCATGCAGTTAGACTCAGGACAGACAAACATCACTCTGTTCTGCAGGAACCCAACAGAACACGTCCGGTCCGGCAGATTTACATTCTGAGCTGAGACGAACAGTTCAGGTCGAGACAAAACTGCTTCAAAAGAATAAAGTTCAACACAAAAATTAATACATTTAGACGTACTTTTACGGGACTTAGGGGGATTTTAAACATTTATTCTTACAAAGACAGCAGAGTTATTAAAAAAAAAAATCTGGGGGGTAAATATTTGAAATGTATTTATTTAAATTCTTTAAAAAGCTTCCTAAACTTCCAGAAAGTTATAAAAACGGTTAATATTTTTATTAATGTATGTTTTGACTCAACTGTACTTAAAAAGTGATTAAATTCAAATTAATTTAAGGGAGAACAGTAAATTACTCCAACTTTTCATTTTTGTAATTATATTTAATTGTGCCATCTATAAAACTCTAATTTTAAAGTTTTTTTTTTCTTTAGTTCATGTTTGCATTTGGTTTTATTTAGCATTTGAGATGAAGTGTGCTTAACTTGTCAAAATACCTTCAAACATATGAACTAAAAACATTTCGTTTTAATACATTTAGTGACATTTACTTTCAAATGAAGTGGAAACAACAGACTTCTCAAACAACAAAAACCTTTTCATCCAGAATAAATGCACTTATTTTAAATTTTTTTCACACTGATAGTGTCGAACTGTTCGGCGCTGATGAAAGGAATAAAAAATAAAATTAAAAAAAAGGCAATGAAAGGTTTTCAGTCGCAGGGCGAGTTTTAACAAACATTTCCTCACCAAACCTTCAGTCAAAAGCATTTGGCAGCAGCTATTTTACAAATTCATTTTAAAATGATACCTTTGCCAATTTAACTTATCAAATATTTATAATAAAATGTGACACCGTTTGGTGTTGACGGTCATGGAGGAGGACGTCCGGCTGTTGAAACTCGCCCCGAATCGTTCAAATATTGAATATAAAAGCACTTGTGAGGTCCGAACGCCATCGTCCCTACGGTTGCATTGATAAGTTTGTACCTTCTGTACGTCTCAAGGCAGCTTTACATGAAATTATACATAAATACAATTTTTTTTACAGTTTAAAAAAACAAAATGCCAAAAAACTGTTTGCTATTTCAGTTGCTCATCTGGTAAACTTTAGTCACAGCTATGTTTTAAGTAGCAGGCTGATGGTTAGCGTAAGGTAACGTGATGCTGCTTTCACAACAACAAATATGTGCTTTTTTCTTTAATAGTGGTCAAATCAAAACAAACAAACAAAACATTCAAAATATGAGCATATATAGATGTTGGGCTAATGATACTCGGAACACTGGCTTTATACTTAGGTCCACAAATGTTTGTCAAGTTAGTGTAAAATTACCTTCTTACTGTAAAGTATGTTGCAGGTAATGATGCGTTCAAGGCACAAGATTACAAAGCAAAACTGTTAAAAGAAAAATAAAACAAGTCAAACATATTTGACAAAATTAAAACAAGCTAATCGCAAAAACGTATGTCCTTTAGCGGCTAGATTTATTAAACTAGCTACAATTTATTTAAACACTTGTCGTCACTACAGAAGTGGCACACAAAAAGTTTTATTACATTAAAGGGTTCATATTTATGCACTAATTTTGGGGTGCTCGCAATTCATCAGAACCAATCAATGCTAACAATTTAGCATTAGCCAAATGTGATTTAACCTGCTCCAGTTTAAAAATAATCATTCAATTGAATGAAGTTTCTCATTTTTTCAACCAGTAACCATTTTAAATTCTGTTTAGTTAAGATTTTGGATTAAAATGTAACTTTTAGATCCTACATTTATTTATAATTTACTGACAAGTGACGAAAAGGAACTAGTTTCGTAGCACTAGCTAGTTAGCATTAGCTAAATGCGGGGAAACTCCCCTGCTCGAATCTATAAAATATTTAACTTGGAGGATGTATTTTATTTGTCACTCAATTCTGTATTGCTTTTAATTAACAAATTAAGTTTTCAATTTAAACCTGAGGAAAAGAACAGGAAATGTATCACTTAATGCATAATTAACTGACAAATAGCTTAGCAGCTCATTGCTAACAGGTTAGCATTAGCCAAATATAACATACCCCCTGCTGCTCTAACAACTTGAAACATACATTATAGTTGTAAACCATTAAATCTGTTATTAAATTTAGTTTTTTAATTCAAATGTGAGAGGACATTTTAAATGTAAAGTATAAAAACTGGACAGGAAGTTAGTGTCGTAGCATGTAAGCTTGTTAAAGTGATTATGGCTATATGGAAATAGATTAAAGCAATCAAGCTACAATTTCTGTTCACTTACATTACTGTAATAAATTCAGTTCTTGTAACAGAATCCTGCATTTAACAGAGCTAGCAGTTTGAAAGCTAACAGCATAAACATTTTTAGTCTGAGTTGACTTTGTTCAGTAATTCATTTACAATTTAAAAAGAAAAGTCTCAGAATAAATAAGACTCCTAAGGAGACGAGAAGAACGACTGCTGGCGTCTCAACAAACAGCTCTTGAATGCATCAGAAGTTCACAGCAGCGCATGAGCAGCTATACGGTCTTTATAACACAAATCTGTTCCCTTTGGTTTTGCTGCAACCGCCTTTCACCAACACGAGCTGCAGCTCTGACTGTTCAAAAGATGAATTCACATTAACAACGACAAAAAGTGCAACTGAACTCCATTTTTCAGAGCCAGAGTGGCACGGTCACAGGTCGTAAACAACTCCTCGTCAGCACACAGCATCAGCTGGAAATTAATTATAATAGCAAGCTGCAGACATTAGCCTTAGCACACTTTAGATGCTGTTTCCAGGCGTCTATTTGCACTGAAAAGTGGCTAAAATATTCTTGTCGCAAAAAAGCTGACCAGATGGCGAACAAATGGACAACTCAAACACAGCCTTGGATTGTTTAGCCAATATCTCAAGATATTTAGTAAATATAGATATAAATACTTTCCCTCATGAGGAAATCGTCTCCATATTTATATAAACATTATGTTAATACTCGAGTTTAAGACTTTAGAGTAAAGCCAGCGCAGAGTTACATTAGTCCAACATCATGACTGGTTTTAAAGTGGAACTTAAAGCGTACACTTGACAATAATGTAGCTATAAAAGAGCAATATTACAAGATTTTAGTGAACAGTTAAAAAAATAATAATAATAAACACTTTCACATGTTCAGGAACCCCATCAGCTCAAATATAAACGATCCAAGTCCATTTCTTTTCCATTCTGAAACCGCCTCTCCTGATTGGCCGGTATCAGTCAGAGGAATATGCCTTAACCAATCAGGAGTAAGAATGTTTATGGGTAGTTTTAAATGCGCACGTATAACGTGCTCATTCAAATGTAACATTTAGAGTGATAAAAACAAAACGACATTCTTCCTTCGAGCCGTGGAACAGTTTCCTCGCAGCTCCGTCGCCCTTTTTGCTTCAAGTGAACATTTTGTTTAGTCAACGTTTTAGGTTTGTGTTATTAGTAGCGTTAGCATCTAACGTTAGCATTATTCACCATAAACATTAAAATCAGAGAAATTAAAAAAAAAAAAAAAATTTCTCCTGAAATTTAACTTGGACCTAAAAGACACAAAAATAAATATAAGTTACAGTTTCTCCACCAGACTGTGAGCACAGCTGCAAAGCGAGAGTTGTTTCTCTTCAAGTTGTCAAACTTTACAACGATAAAATATTTGACCAATTAGGAGGGAGGAAACGTTTTAAACAATAAACCGATAAATGAAAATGAGGTTGATAATTTTCATTTATCATGCGATTGATTTGTTTATCGTGACAAGTCTACTTGTTATTGCCTTTTGAAACCTAATTTTATCAATGGAATGACTAAAAAGATGTAAAAGTGACTAAATAAATGTTAGCTACATGCTAATGCATACTGTGGACATCATGCTTTCTATTTAATAGGTCTTGTTAGCATGAATGAACATTGTGCTCTAATAAAAACCTATTAGAACCATAAGAGAACGGGTCAATTATAAGAACTTGTGTAACTACAGGAGTCGTCCTCTGCAGCTCAAGTGTCCACGTTTGCTTCATTTCTCCAACAAGGACGTCACGTTTGACATTTTTGGCGCAGTCTGTGCTCACAGTGGTTCAAACTGGCACATAGCATTAGCATGCTAACGTTTAATTTCCAAATTTTACTCTACACATTTTATGGTCTTTCTTTTAAGTAGGAGCTCAGACTTTGCAGTTGCAAAAGCGGTCTGGTGCAAAAACTGATATAAACGTTGATTCAAGTTTGTCTGACAAAACTATTTTTAAACATTTGAAAAAAAAAAAAAAAGATGAAATATTTAGGGTTTTCTGCAGCCTCTTGCAACGGTTTTCTAAAGAACGACCAAAAAAAAGAATCCCGAAAAGTCACGACTTAGTTCGTGTTGTGCTTTTCTTTTCAAGAACCACAAATATCGATGAAGTTCCTCGATCGGTTGAGACGCCCTGCTGGTGTTTGCTGCCCGGTCGAACTTTATCAAACGACGAACAAGCTGCTGTCATCTTCGCTCCTGGTTGACGCAGCAGGATATGGACCTGTTGTTGTCGTTTCTGGTAGAGTTATTTTTTCTCATCTTCTACAATTTTAAGGCGGAGCAATCAATTTCACTTGACCAATTTCATAACAGCAATTTGTGCAAATCTTCACGATGCGACAAATTAAGTCAAAAGTGGTGACGTTTTCCGTTTTAAGCTGCACGGAGCAGGTGTCGGGAGTTTAAAGTAATTATTTCCTTCTTGATCAAATCCGTTCAGAGGCAGTCATGCGTCCCTAAACCGATCATAAAGCAAAGCTCCTGAGCTGGTTCAGAGTCGAGTCCAGAAGTCCTTTAGGTTTAAAGTAAATTCATCTCAGGCAGCAGCGCAGGTTTTTTTTTTTTTTTTTTGCACCTCTGGCCTTTTCTCTCGTGTCTGTTGATCCGGTAAAGTTCCAGATTCTGTACTTTCCAAGATCCTAACAAAAAAAAAAATCTGATCCAGATTCCAGAAGAATCACAAAATTTGTATCCGGTAAACCGAGCCGGAGCAACGTGGAGCTCCCGATTCCCGAAGAATCGAGGAAAGCGGAAGCCACGCTGCGCACGTGGCGTCTCTTCCCGGCGTGACGGGTCACATGATGCCGTTGGTGACGTACTGAAAGGAGTCGTAGAGTTTGGTGGTGATGGAGCGCATGGATCCGTCCACCAGCTGCTCCACCAGCAGCTGGAGCTGCTCCTCCGTCAGGGACATGTGGAAACGCTCCTTCAGGCCTCGGATGGTGCTGGAGCCATGGAAACACGGCAGGTGGGAACCTGGAGAAAGAAGAGCGGTGACGTTTCAGCTCGGGACGGCACGATTTACTAAGCCGGTCGTTGTTACATAAACTTCTTATGGATTTTAAATTCCCGTATGAATTATGTTTTTATGGTTGGTGCAGCAGTTCATTAGTTCATGGATCTGATTTCCATCTACGCTGACTGCTCATGGAAAATCACAACTATTTTAAGTTAGTTTCTCACCTATTCTGCTTCTTTTTTTTTTTTTTTTTTTTTTTGGTTAATTTCTCTTAACGATTATAAATATATACCTAAAAACAGAAATAATAGACTAATATTTCATTTAACTAACTAAGGTCGAAAATCCTCTTTTCTAGCTTCTATATCGATGTACCGTAATTTTCAGACTATAAGCAGCTACTTTTTTCCACCTGCTTTGAAACCAGCGGCTTATACAATGTTTAAAAAGTCTTTCTGTGCAAGTACGTCATGTTACAATGTGGACAATCGCAGCTTATAGACAAGTGCAGCCTAGATATGTACAAATATATATATATATTTTTTTATTTAGTGGGCACGGCTTCTATTCAGGTGTGCTCATTAGTCTGGAAATTACGCCAATTTGTGAATTTTTTTTGTGATACATATATTTAACAAGACTGATTTTCATGCCGGCACTACAATAATAATATTTAAAGTTTTACATTACAGATGTTTCGTGCAGCTGAAGCCAATTTAAAAAAAGCCTCAGTGGTGTTTAAATAAACAAGTGACAGCATTTCAACAAGACAAAGACAGTTTGTTTTGCTTTTAGTAAAATAATTAATTTACTATTTGAATAACAATTTAAAAAAATGATTAAATAGAAAAAGAAATGACTGTTTTTGCTTTGATTCTGTCAATTTTCTTCGTCTAGTTTATTCGTGTAAAACCAACAGTGCGATTTTTAAGGGTCGAGGACTTTTAGCATCAAGAGAGTCCAAAAGTTTAATTTCCAAACAGAACAAGCCTCATAATGTGAATGTTCGCTCGTTAAAATGTGATTACGCTGATGAATCTCCTAACGCTCGACACTGAGCTGTTTATTTTCTTTATAAGTTACATTCAAAAGGGTGATATTAACATTTATATTTTCATTCAACCTTTATTTATCCAGGTTAGTCTCATTGAGCCACGAGGACTCATTTACAAGAGAGACCTGAATAACACAGGTAGTACTTTGCGCAGTCAAATACTTATAATACAACTTAAAATAACCTTTTTTTGACAGACTGAGATTTCTGCTTTAAAATTACTTTCATTTAAAGAGATTTTCACAACTTATTTTTAATATTTGTTTACTGAATTTATCACACTAGTTAGGTCTAAGTACAGTTCCAACATAAGCATATCTAAATAGCGTAAACCTTATTCAATTTGCTACAATCCTGCGCAGAACTGAGATGTGTAAATATTTAAGATACACTCCAAACATCTGAAGCTGACATTCTCACAGAGATAACATTGTGAGGGTTTTGAAAAATGGTTTAAAGTCAAGCGGAGACACACCTGTGCTGTAATCTCGGGCGTACAAACAGACGTCTTTTAGGGTTAATGTTCAATTTCAAGAAGCCGCGCCAGGAGAAACTCAAACAGGCTGTGAACGCTCGTTTCTCTCTGCTAGCAGGAGTTTGGAAGAAGTCGGGCGTCTGTACGCTCGTGACGACGTTCCAGACGCATTGACATTTAATAAAATATTAAATTTTAGTTGCATTAGTCCGGGGGCAGGGGGGTTAAGAGTATCAAAGCTGCTGCAGAGCGTGTCCTGTGTGCACGTTACCTTGCTGCATGATCTCGACTATCTGCAGCACTTTCTCCATGTGCTTCCTGGCTGCTATCAGACCCTGCAGCATCAGCATCTTGTAGTAGATGAACATGTCTCCATCAAGACCCCCCATCACCTGAAAAGGAGTCAGTGGAGTCTTCATAACGGGAGATACATGAAGGTGTGGCAATACAGACCCAGAGCATTGTAATGGAGCATTTCTAACAAATCGGAGTTTCAGGTTTCTTTTTTTAAAATTCACTTCAAGCATAAATTAAGTCAAAGTCTTTACTCACGTCTACAAATTCTGATGTGAGTTTGAAGGCCGACGTCTCGAAGCCGAGGTTGCGAGGAGAGCTGGAAAGGATGAAACCGAAGTCGATGTGGATGATGTGGCCTTCAGAGTCCAACAGAATGTTCCCGTTGTGTCTGCAACAAAAAAACATTTATAAGTCAGGGAGCTGCAGGAAGGTACAACTCACGTTCAAAAGCCAATTCTTTGGTTATTTTTGTTGAAAACCTCATTTACATAAAACTCTTTAGTGCTGCGCTACGAACTCAAAAGTTCAGAAACAGTAAAGATAAAAAGACAAGTTTTGTAAAAAGCAGTTTCTTTTAGGTTTTGGAACTCCTTGTGGTTGTTTCTCCCCCCTCACCTGTCCTTGACCTGCAGCAGGTAACAAATGAGGCTGTATCCGGCGCAGCTCTGAACAAAGTTCCTCTGAGCGGTGAGGAAAGCCTCCGTGGTGAAGCTGCCGTGCTCCTGCAGGAAGTAGTCCAGCAGAGACAGCTGACTCTGTTTTCTCACCTGACAAAGAGCGAAAACACAATCATCTTACCTGCGTGCAGTTCGTGCCAATATGAATATAAAAAGGTGAGTTTTCCTCCAGTGCTATCTAAACAGCAGCTGAGTTCTTAGGTGTGAAAACCTGATTTGATCGGAACAACTAAGTCAAAGTCCAGTAGCACATCAATGCTCAGCAGAACAGTTTCCCAGAGTCCTTTGCTCACCTGGTGCAGAGAAACGGCGTTGAGGACGGGCTCAATCATCCCGCTGTCTGACGACATCACCAGGATCTTATAAGGTTTGATCCACAGAGGAACTCTCTCCTGCTGCCAGATGGACTGACGGTGCAAACAGACAGAGGGGTGAAAACTGGTTAGTCTTTACTGAGAAGAAACGTCTGGAGACGTGGTCGTTGTAGTTTTTGTTGCTTTGTCTGAATTTCTAATCTTACTGACAGTCAAGAAGCATGAACTATATTTCAGACGGGTTACATTTATAGAGCAGCGTTCAGTTAATTTCCTTAAAGTTGAGTTTGAGCTGCTTTCTGATGCAAACGTTAAACGTTCAGGTGTTTCTGTACCTGCAGCTGCTTGAGGACCTGATAGGCCAGCAGCTCCTGCCGAAGGTCGTCTCCACACTTCACGATGACCGACAGCAGCCTCCAGTTAAGATGGTGACCGTACGGAGAGGCTTCTCTGATCCGCCTGGACACAAGCAGAGAGTTACCACAGAGCAGGCGAGGAGCTGATCTCTGCTCGCCTTCGAGGCCCCACCTGACTTTCTCCTCCCAGGGTTCTTTGAGGGCCACAGCTGACGGGTCCTCGGGGTCCCTCTTGAACGAGGTGGGTGTTTGAGCGAGGTTCTCTGACAGACGGCGCCTGAAATGCCACCGGACAGAGATCAGAACTGGTGACGGTAACAAGTGAGAACTAAAACAACCAGTCCGTTCGCTCCAGCACGCTCCCTGGCAGTGAATCTACCTGATGTCTCCAGCAGCGATGAACACCGGCTCTTTGCTCTCCAGACTTGTGATGCTGTCCACAGAAAACTGACTGATGTTGTCACTGCTGCTGGTCTGAGCCTCCCCCTGAAACAAACAAAAAAAAAAAAACATACACACGCTTGTTTACACGCCTTATGAGGACAATGGAGACTCAGAGGACCTCCACAGGTGCGCCTGTACCTCCACCTGCAGCTGTCCAATGTCGTCGGTGGCCCACGCCTCGTCGTCATTGTCGTAATTTGGGACGGTGGAGAAACTTCCCGCTCTGTGCTCCGACGTCATGCTGCTGTTGACGTTAGCCGCCGTGCCGCAGTCCAGGTTCTCTGCAGAGTGGGCCGTACGGATCCGGGTCTCTGGGATCCGAGCCGGAACATGAGACGTCTCGAAGCTCTCGCACTCCAAAACCTCCACGTAGATGATGTAGGGGGCCTGGAGAGGTGAAAGCAGGGCAGCGTTGTCTACAACTTTCTGTATTTTCACGTTAGAAACTAACAACTGTAACGGTTCCTGTTGTAAGTGGGGCTGGGCGATGCATCGACTACTCGTATCGAATGCACTCGATGTATCGAAAACGCTCAATGTATCGAATATATTCGATGTATCGAATGCTCTCGATGTATCACGAGTTTTTTAATTTACGATGGTTACAATGGCTCCATCTCAACTATAAAGTATTATTAGACTTGAAAATCCATGTAGTTCTTTTTCTCCTGTTTGCGCTAACTGCACGCGGCCCCTCCGTCTCCCTCACTGAATACAAACACAGCCCCTCACGTGTTGCTTCATACACACAAACGCCATGAAGGCGGCGCAGCTAAAGAGGATTATTATTTAATATATGTAAGGAGTTTATTTTTAGACATTTAATTTGTACAGTTACAGCTGTTTGTTCATAAATGTGCCAAGCTTTGACTCAAATACTGTATACAGGTTGTCCTCGACCTACGGCGCCATCGACCTACGGCGCTCCGTACTTACGGCTCCGCCCCCCAGTGATGTCATTGCGCCGTTCGTTGCCTTTTTTATGCAGCATTTTATATTTTTTCGGGTTTTTTAGGGTATTTTGTTAACTAATTGCTTGGAAACACATTTAAAAACATTAATACGGCCGTTCGAAGTTGTTTTA
>JARVLU010000583.1:23057543-23080949 GCA_031762415.1 Simpsonichthys santanae | reverse complement strand
AAGTTTCACTTTTTGAATGGAATTACTGAAATAAATCAACTTTTCATGATATTCTAATTTTATGACCAGCACCTGTAAGTTAGTCGAGACATTTTAGCATTTTCTGAAGCTAATTTTGGTTTGAAGGTGTTAATTCTTCCCGTCAGCCTGTAAGCACCTGCAGATGCTTCCAGCTGAGCTGAAGCTGCCTCTCACCTCTTCGTGGACAGCCTCCACCTTCGGGTTGCTCCCCGTCCGTCTGAGGCTGGCGCTGGACCCGCTGCTCATCATGGTGGCGTCCGACTTGGACCTCTGATGGGTTCTCCTGGTCGGGGAAACAAACACCTCCCCCTGATCGGGGCGGTCCGGGAGGGGACCAGAGGAGGGGTCCACGTTGCTGCTGTTGTGCCTGCGGTGGCAGCGGAGGTGGGGCGGCGAGGACAGTGGACTGTTGGAGACCGACCCAGAAACGGACCGAGGCGCTTCGGAGGGAGGACCGGGAGGTTTGAGCTCGTCCGACAGGATGAGCTTCCGCAGCTTGGCGCCTCTGGAGTGACGCTGCGTGGAGATGTGCATGTCGGAGGAGTAGGCGCCCAGCAGCCAGGCCGACAGCAGAGAGAAGGTGATGCTCGACTTGCAGCGATGGATCTGAGACGCACAAATTCTCACGTGAACCTTAAAACTTCTTTAACGACCGAAACAAGAACTCGACGCTGCGCTAACCAACGTGAAAACTAAGATTTGTCGAAGAAGCTGACGTTAAAATTTAGCTGCAATGTCCCGAACGAGCTGAAACTTTCGACACCTGAACGGTTGAAAGGCGTTTAGGCGTGCAAGACTCACCAGGTAGGGTCGGATGGCGTCCCCCACCTCCGTGTCCATGTGCACGTACATGTTAAGGAGCTGCGGCAGGTAAAAGTCCACATCGCTGTCGGGGAAACTGAAGAGGCGGTTTCCGATGTACGCCTGCACCCCCGGCTCCTTGGAGTTATACAGGTAAGAAATCGCCATGGAAACGTCAAACAGCTTGGACTCGAACAGGCGCAGCAGCCACGACTGTTTGGACGTCGACTGCGAGGACGACTCCAGCTTCGCCGAGGACGGCGGGTACCGCCGGGTTTTAGCTGCGCCTCTTTGGCGCTCGTCTTCATCCTCGTCTTCCTCTCTGATGGAGCCCGTGTCCGGGTTGATGAGCCACTGCGGGCTGCGGCGCTCCGGGACGTCCGCGTCGTGTTGTTGCTCGTCCTGTTTGTTGTCCAACATTTTGACTTTGAGAAGCACTTCCTGGCAGGCCTTGAGCGCCACCTCTGGATCGATCACTGGAGGCAGAAAACCAGAAACCAGAACACGATGAAGACCAAAGAAAACCTGAAGCGGTGGAGACTCAGTCTCAGTGTTGTCGTTACCTGGGTCCACCCCCAGGTCCATCTCCATGGCGTCCTCCGAGATGATGTCCAGCAGGGGACTCGGCCCTCGCTGGTCGCCGCCGCTCGACACGCCGCTGCTGCAGGTGCCCTCGCTGCTGCTGCCGATGCTCCCGCTCGGACTGGAGCTGCGAGGGCTGGCGCTGGGGGAGGACGACTGCTCGCCATGGGGGGGCGGGGGCAGCTGCAGCTGAAGCCGAGGATGATGGTGGTGGTGGTGACGGTGATGATTGGGGCAGTCTGAGGAGCTCTCGGAGCAGGAGGAAGAGGAGGAGGAAGAGGAGGAGGAGGCACTGGAGGGTGAGGAGGGGCAGGAGAATGTGGTGGGGGAGGAGGAGTCTGGCAGAGGAGGTGGAGCAGAGTGGGAGGGGCTAAGGTGGAGCGGCGGGAGGGATGGGGACAAGGAGACCTCGGTGTCAGCCATTGTGGGAGGAAGGCCTTTAAAAACAAAGAAAGTCAATTATTTAAAAGAATTGTTTCCCTTTGATGTTTGTACAAAAATACGTAAAGAACGGACCAAAAACAATCGACTAAATATTTAAATATGCAAATAATGTTATTGGAGACTCAAACTTATGCAGTTATTAGTCTTTACTTGATTTCTAACGGGTTTTTTTTTTTTTTTGTTTTGTCCCTTTCTGACTCTTAACAAATGATAAACTTGTTTTTCATAAATGAACCCCTTAATGAATATATCACTTATTTTAAAGACAAAAACACATATTTTATATATTTTTATCTTTGGGGTGCTATTTGTGACCTTTATAAATCATTTGAGCTGCAGGTTTACAGTGAGTGGTTGTGAAAGAGCAGAATATTTTACATGTTTTAGTAAAATATCACGTGTTTGAACAACTGCTCTACTTCCTGTTGGAAAGCGTCTCTGAGCCAAAGCTGTTTTATTAGAAGGAAGTGCAGCGAAGACGCTCTCGACTTGGAAACACTTGATTTATTTGACTTCCTGCTGAGCTGTGATGACAGAGTGCTGTTCAGGCAGACACGTACAGTTAATGTGTCTGTAGATGATAATCCTAGAGCTGATCCAGATTATTCTTATTTGGGATTTGCTCCGTTTGTAACACGTTTTTGTTTTGTAGAGCGCGTGGAGGTGTGCACAGGAAGTCCCCCACGTCCATGTTGGCGAGCGGTCTGTGTGACGCAGGCTGTGAGCATCATCCTCCAGCTCTGCCAGCCTGCAGCCCGAGGAGGCGTGCTGCTTCTATTTTCATCCCAACACCGCTCCACGTTTCCTGAGACTCTTCCTTCTTCTTAAATCACAAAACAGATTTTCTAACGTCTGATAAAAATGAAAACACGTTTTGTGTAATGACGATGGTCGACGATGACGATCCAATTACTTTAGAGTTTCTGAGCAGCTGCCTTTTTTAAAATAATCATTTTTGAAAATATGTAGAAAAGAAGCCAAAACAAGGCCCACCACTGGGAGCTGGACAAGATGTTACAGGAATCACAGTAAAAGAACCTTCAGGCTCATCAAAGACTTAATAACAGAAACGATTCAGTCGTGATGCTTTTGTGTTTTGATGGAAATTAAAAATCTGTTGTTCTGGCAGATAGAGGACATGTCAGATCAGTTTAATATCTCGACAGGATAAAAAGAAAAAAGCTCTTTAAAAAAAAAAGGTGTGAAGCAACCAGCTGACTCGAACACGAGCTCATCCTTGGCTTCGGTCCCGACCCGAGCCGTCTCTCTGAGAGGAGACGCTGACTGCGTCCAGCTGAACATGAGATCATCACCCCGCAGAGATGCTATCATCATCAACAGGCCTGTGATGGCTTCCAGATGTGGATGCCGAGGAGGTTGTTGCCATGGTGACGATGTTTACACCAAGGCGCGTGCGCTGTTAAACCTCTTTTTTCCCCAGCAGTGTTGTGGCTGCTTCGCTCCGCTGAAGCTCGTATCTGAGCTGAAAATCCCCTGCAGATGTTTCTGATCATCACTTGACATCAACCGCTCCCCTCTGGAACGTCTCGGGCGGAACGCTGATCCGATCTGTTGGGAGCTGCAGGACCATTCGTTCAACTCTTCATGGTAAAGATGTTCCAATTAAGAGACAGAAGTGATAAGTGGGGAGAAAAAGTGAATCTGCTTCATCTTTAAGATGGAAGGAGATGAGAAATTTTGAAACTTGTCACATCTGGGAAGCTTCAATTTAATCAGATCAATTCTATAAAAGTGACACAGCCGTGTTGTCACACCTCAACGTGGTCAGACAATCCTCATGTTTCCTCGATTGTAACCCATCAGAGGAACCAGACTGGGTTTTTTTTTTTTTTTTACGAGTCGAGAAAAACACATTGTGAACACGTTCACACAACCACACCCACTCATTCTGAGACATGTTTTCATGCTGGAGTCAGGGAGAGCCTAAATTTAAATTGTAACGTTGATTAAGCTCAACATCAGTGTTATGAAGTCAAAACAGCTAAAACTAAAGGAAGCAAGAAAACTTATCTAGCACATTATGCTGATTTTTTTAAACTATTATTATATAATTATTATTATCATCTTCTATAGATGAGGATAGCAGTTTTCCAAAGCATGCAATAACAAATATTTGGCAAGTGCTATATAGGTATTTTTTGTAATAATATCCAAAATGACAAAATTATATTGCATGTTGTGAATTACAAAGTTGGCAGACCATACTATTAAAAAAAAAAAAACTCCTCTGAATCAAAGAACTGAAATCAGCCAGTTAAAAACATGAAAATATACGTTTTTAAACGAGCTTTATGAAAGTGTGCATGGAGCAAATAAGGTAGAGGTCCTACACTGTGCTTCACTCCTCCAAGAAAAATAAGTATACTTTTAATCAAAAACTAAATATTCGAGCAAATACAGTGCAGAGGTGGAAACTGGTTTAAAGGTCAGGGGAGCCGATTTTAACAGACGGTCAGTGAATGCAACGCGTGGACTGACGGATGGAGGAGAAACGTGGACATTTCAGGGCAAAGTGTGAATTTTATCAGCAAACTGTGAAACGGACACGGAGCTGCAACAATCAAGGAGTCGGCTTTATCCGTCAGCAGCAAAAAGTAAAATCCATAACAGTCTGTAGACCTGGCACACCTTAATGTTAGTGACAAGGTGAAAATATATAATTTAGCATATTGAGCACGAGGCTGCCAACAGGACGAGGAGGAGGAGGAGGAGAGCCGCTCCCTCCTGATGAAAACAAACTGGAGGAAGGAGGACGGGAACCCGGCAGCAACAGGCCCACCGCCGGGCATTTAACGCCACAGAGGCCCAAAACGACCCACCACGAACGGCCGTTTTAAAACGGAACCGAAGTAAACGACAAACGAAAAGAAGAAGAAGAAAGAAAAAAAAAAAAAAAAACGAAAAACACGAAGCTTACCCGGCTAACGTAGCGCCTTCACTCCGGTTTTAAAAGCTCCGACGCTCGAGGTGGAATCCAGTTTCGGTCGCGGTTCTGTCCCAGTTGGGTCCGTATGTAAAATCCAGGCGTAAGCGCGCGGTCTTCAGTCCGAGTTCGTAGGCTCAAACACGGCCCATGTTCTCCGGGATCATTTGTGGCCTGAACGCTCGCGACTCGGTCCGCTTTAAAGCTGCAGTGACGCAACATCCGTAAAGACGGACTCGGTTTGGAACTTTTAAAACTTCCGGCGGAGCTTACAAAATAAAAGCATGAATCTGGGCAATTTTGTTTGTCATGCTTTAACTTGTTGCACATTTGTTATTTATTTATTACATGTACTGTTTTTTTTTTTTTTACATGTACATGGTTTTATTTATTTATTTATAAATTTACAAAATTCGTATTCCTTGGAAGAAAAAAAAAACGGCAACTGGACATTGGATAAATATGTATAGAAAAAAATATATAATTATTATTTTCAAAGTGAAGAAAAAGGTTCACAATCATCAAAGTCTATTTTAATAACAGTTATTCATGCAACCATTATTTAGCCAGGTTAATCCCATTGAGCCTCAGGGACTCATTTACAAGAAATACCTGATCATTTATGTAATTAAGTATTTTCTAGCAAATCCATGAATATTTAAATACTGTATAGGTCTTTGCTATTTCTTTTTTCTTTTTCTCTTTCAAAACAATTCTCAGGTTCTTCCTCAGTAGCATGTAAATTTCTTGAGAAATTATCAGATTGGGTGGTTTTATTTTGAAACAAGAAGTCAGTTCCGGCGTTATTACAGTTGTTTTAACAGAGGAGCAGGTTTTGGTCTTGTTTCCGTCTGGACCAAAACAGTCATCCTGCCTTCCCCCTCAGTTCCTCCTCTGAATTTTGAAGCTTTTATTTATTTTACAATAAAAACTGAAAAATATAAATCTGTTAAACAACAACTATTTTTCACCTATTTTATATAGAGGAAAATATTTTGGAAAATACATTTAGTAGCAATACATAATACAGCCGGGTACTTACCTGGCACCTATACTTGATCCAAAACAGATCTGGGCTGGATGATGTGTTCTACAAACGGATCCAAAATGGATCTGGCCTGGATGTGGCACGTAATGAGCGGATCCGGATAGAGTGTGGGCCAGATTTGATCCAGATCCATGATCTGGATCCATGATCCGGATTCATTCCGTTGTGCAAGTGGACTCCGATCCGGGTTAGTTTTGAGGATCCGTTCCGGAGCCTACGCTAGATCCGTAACGGATCCAGTCCTGAGTCTGTTTGCTACCTGGGTTACTAGGTACATACTGACATATGTCAATACGGCATGTCAGTATGGATTACGTAGGTTCATGCTACCTATGTAGAATGTTAGTAAAAGTATCACACCTGGTAGATACCATGTACAAACCCGATAAATACCTGGTACCATGTATCAAGTGAATAGCTGTTAAGTACCAGTTACCTACAAAATTAATACCCAATAAATACCTTGTAAATACCAGGATAGAATCAGGTAAGTACCTGATACATACACACAAGGTAGCTACTAAGTACCAGGTACGCAGTAAGTACCTGCTAGATGCCATAAACTAATCTGGTATTGTACGTGTTATGTTTCTAGTAAGTAGCAGGTAGGTACCCAATATGCACCATGTATGTACCAAGTACCACTGGTATAGGTACCTGGTACCCAATATAAACCAGCTAGGTATCTGCTACCAGTTAAGTACTAGTTATGTATTTACTGGTAGTAAATGTAAAGTAAATACAGGTATTATTATTATTATATATTATTAGTAGTAGTACCAGGCTGTATTTTGTATTACTATTCAAGACAGCTGTATTTTGTATTACTACTGAATATTTACTAAAAGTTACACAAAAACAAAAGTATACACAAGAAATGAAGAATGAAGACAGAAATACACTCTGAAAAAGACGAATATTTGAGAAGAAGGACCCCTCAGAGACCAAATGAACATCACGTTCTTTATTCCATGAATGTAGGAAAATAGATTCACATTAATGTTCTGGCTTCTTTCATCCATCAATTTTTTTTTTTTTTTTTTTTCAATTCATAAAATAAACCAAAAAAAAAAAAAAAGAACAAACATGGCAAAGTAAAGGTGCATTGCACTCACAATTCTTATTTTCCATCCAAAACCAAAATGTATTTCTTAAAAACTCCCACCTTCAGACGTAAAGTGCAAAAATAACAAAACGACACAAAGCCCGCAGGATACAGATAAAAAGCATAAAAACATTTAGAGGTGAAGAAAAACCAGACGAGCAGGAAAACATTGCAAGAAGCTGGCGGTGTCTTCCCAAAAAAAATTAAATAAAGTTTAAAAGAAACAGAGCGAGAGAGAAGGAGCTGTACAACTGCATGAAACTGCAAAAACACAACAAGAAGAAAAAACACAAGAAACTCGTGAATCCCCAGAAAACGGCTCCAAGAAACTGTTTGGTGTCAAAAATCCGGGAGTTTTACAGAAAACCGTGAGTTTCTGACAGCAAACAGCTGCTTTTCCATCAGACCGAGAGTTCACCGTCTCATAAACTGCAGGGTTGACCACGATCAGCTTCCTCAAACGAACATCTCATCATCATCATCACTTCAGTCCATTTCATAAGATGAGCTTTTTATTCATCTTTGTTCTGGTCATTTTATCTGCGGCCTAAATATTGTCTAAATTAGGGTTGTTTTTTTAATCATATTTTATGTTATTTATTTAGCTTCTCTAAATTTGGCTTAAATCACTGCTGATCCAGATCATAAATATTAATCTAGTTCAACTCCTCAAGCTCAGACAAAAAAAAAAAAAAAAGATTTTGCATTGTGTCAGAAAAATATACTTTTGAAAACAAAATCTAAAGCTGATATGTTTAATCTCAACTTGCTGTTTAAAAATCATTTATGTAACTAATTCCAAAACTCTGGAACAGGAAGTGACATCAGAGCGTTTCGTTTGATGCAGTCTGATCCATCGGCGTCAACGATCAAATACCCGAATCCCGATTTATTATCTTTGCTTATCTGACCCGTTTGCTTTTGAGCGACACGGCTCCACAGTGAAAAGTTTTCCCACGACTAACTCCACTCTGCGACCTCGTTTCCAGAAGCAGGGCCGAAGCAGGCCAAACTGGACCAAAACAAAGCAAACGGGGATGATTTGAAAGTTGGAAAAAAAAAATTTCACTGATGAACGTTTTCTCACTTTTGAAAATCTGCATTTACTATAATGATGCTTATTCTATGACTTTTAGTTTTAGATGTTTTAAATCTTAAATTACAAACTCCCAACAAAATGAGCAGAAACAAATCTGGACCAGTAAATTGTGGATTTGTGTAAATCTGGGATAATTTCTTGATATTTATTAACTCTTTTTCACCTGTAAGTGTCACCAAGAAATAATCACAGCCGGTTAAAGTCAAATCAGTGAAGCTCTCAACGTTTAATTCACTTTTGTTGTTGGAGTTTAAGATTTTTGTCAAATATTTTCCAGTTTGACTTGTTTGGTCCTGCAGAGGAAAACAGCTGCTGCATATCCTGAGGTTCCCATCAGAACCTTTCCCACCATCACACCCCTAAAGACATTTCACGTTGGGTTCAGCATCATCTGTACAGAATGTGTTTTTTAACTCGCAGACTTCTAGAGTTGAGTTACAAGATTTAAATTCATAACGTCAAAATGTGTGACAAATAATTGGTCAAAGATTTCTGTTTTTAATCTGAAATAACTAAATTCTTAATATTGTGATATAATCTTCTGGGAATTTCCTGACTCAAAAAATGTATTGCAAATTCCAAGTAAAATAGTTTTTCTTTTTAAAAGTCTAAAAAAGTTAAATGTCAAGACCTGGGGTCTGCAACCTTTATGATCAAAAGTCATTTTACACCTTCATTCACTAAATTAAATGTGTCCAGAGCCGCAATAACCTGTGATTATCAAGTGGTGGCCCATGGGCCACTTTAGGTTTGTTGGAGGAGATTTTTGTGGCCACTAGGTGTGACATTATAAAGCTAAAAATATCTAATGATTTTTTACATTTATTGATATTTTGACGATTCAAGACAAATGAAAAGACCAGATTCTTGTTAAAAAAGTGGGGTGGTGGCATTTTAAATTGACACAAAAAAAAAAAAAAAACCTATGAACTGTGCAGACCTATGTGATATTTTTAATTGTGAAAAAATGATTACCATATTTTTTTGGACTATAAGGCACACTTAAAATCCTTGAACTTTCTCAAAAATCAACAGTGAGCCTTATAATCAGGTGCACCTTATGTATTAATTCTGGTTGTGCTTACTGACCTCGAGCTGATACATGGCGCTCAACAATCTGTCAAAATGAACTTGTTTCGCTTAATGTGCCTTATAATCCGGTGCGCCTTAAAAATACAGTAAGGATAGAAATAAAGCAAAACCTTGAAGATATTTGCAAAATAAATGACAGGAAAACAACTAAATCTAGTACTGTATTTTTGTTGTTTGTATAAGAATAAAATTCAGTTTTGTGTTAAATTTATTCAAAGCTTGAAAGAGGCGCTGCGGAGGGACCAAAGAGCCACATGTGGCTCCAGAGCTGCAGGTTGCAGACCCCTAGTCTAGATCAAAGATAAGCTACCTGACAAATTTATACCTTGGTTAAAAAAATTAAAAAAAAAAAAAGGAACTGGATCACGGATGTCCCGTTAGTCCTAGAATAAACCCTAAATGCTCAATCTAAGCTGTCCCCTAAACGTTGTGTTCTTTGGCCCAAACATGAGGTCATGTGTCCAACAAACAGAAACGTGAGACTGGACAGAGTCTGACTAAAGTCCAGGTCACGTGACTTACGTAAACATCTCTAACGCTGTCCTAAAATATGGTTTGCACATTAATATTTCATAGAAAATAGTTCAAATTAAGCATTGTTGCTCGACTTTTGAAACAAACCCCAACGAGTTAAACGTTCCCGTTTTTATTTTTTTACCGTAGATATCTTCATTTAGTGTAACTTTTAAAGAACATAGTTTCTTTTTCTTCTTTATTCTAACTGCTAAACTTTGTATGAGCACAGCATAATAGTTTAAACAAGGATTATTACTCTGATCTGATTCTTTTTGCAATAAAAAATAGAGCCGGCAGCTGTCGGCCTCCAGCAGAGTGCAAGCAAAAAGCAGAATGTTAATATACTCAACAATACTTAACAAGGTGTCATTGTCAAATACAATAAGTTCATATACAAAATCAATCTTTTCAACTCGCAGCGTTTGTTCAGTCTGAAAAAGATGTGAAGCTCAGAGGCTAAGGGGACCATTTGAATGTTGATTTACTTTAAATGTCATTTTTAGTGCTTTTTTTTTAATCTGGAAACTGTAGCCATGCTGCTACAGCCAGAGCTAAAAGTGCTTAAACTCACTTTCCCATGATGCAACAGTGCTAATCTTAACAGTCTGGAAGTTTTAGGGTCCCTTTAACTGGTTTGAAGCTCTTGATCAGACAGAAGAAAAACTCTCTCACACACACAAACACACACACACACACAGAGCTGCATTCAAATCCACAGTTTATACAATTCTGTGATCACATGATGGACAGACATGGACGTCGAGCCCTACGAGGTGTAGCACCAACGATGAAGAAGACGTCCTCTCGAGGAGCGAGAGGACATTCGGCAGAGGTGAAAAACAGTAACGAGTCAGCAATGTGACATTTCCATTACGACAGGAGGAGGAGGTTTCCTCTTTCTCCTGGTTTTAAATATGGCCTGAGAGAAAATAAACTCCCTTTTTTATTTTTTTACTCTTATTTGTACTGAGCAACAGTTCAAAACATTTAGATTGAAAACATTTTCTAAGATAAAAAACATATTTTATGGAAGATCTAAATCGTTTAAACTTTGACACTGATAATGAATAAAACACTGATTGAAACAGATAAAATCCAAGTCTAGTAGAGCGATGGTGTTTGTCATTAAAGGTTCTCACTGGGTTGTGGCTGCGTTGTTTGGTTGGTGAAGTTTTTGTGACGGAGCCTCCAAAACATCTTAAAACGTTTGTTGGACTTTTCCATTTCCTCGAGTGAGTGACAGACGCTCGCAGTCCCGTCGTTCAAGTTTTGAACGTGTTAAAAGAAACTTCGTTTTCTTTCAAAATGAGAGACGGAGACTAAAACCCTTCTCAGATTTGTTGCTGGTTTCTCAGCCGGTCTCAAAACTTTAATTTTGCTGCTGGTATTCAAACCAAATCTTAATAAATCTGTATAGTGTTCTTACTGTAAACTCTGAAACTGTTGTCTAAACTCCTCATTGCTGCTGGAATCAGGGGCGGCTCTCGAGGGTGGCCCAGAGTGGCAGCTGCCCCTCGTAACTGCTTCTCTAATTACCTAATATATAAGCAATAAATATGTTTTTGGGGAGGTTTTTTTTGCTATGCTGAAAATCAGAACCACAAACCTCTATTTTAACTCTGGAATGTAGAATTTGTACACACATACATCTTGAGAAAATGGTTTTACCTGCCAATCGGCCATGGAAATTTTATCAGAGATGATTTGCAGACCTCCTAACCATCAAAATGGCTACAGGATAGCTGTTGGTGTTCCTCCCCCTGGAGCAGGAGGTGACAGGTTCAGTGTACCCATTTCATAATCAGATTAAAGATAAACAATCTAACCACTTGCCTATTACAGGATTATTGATTTTGTTCATTTGTTTTAGCGCAGTTTATTTTCAAAATCTTGACATTGGGTCTAAACAGGTTGGGTCAGTCTCCAACCTGCCTCAAGGCGTTCCTAAATTTGTTGCAGGAGTCTCAAACCCATCTCAAGAACGCTAGAGTTCTGCGTCGTTTACAAACGGTCCAAATCTCAGCAGCTCGTCTTTCAACTGGCGCTAAAACTCGTGAACGTACAACTCTGGTTCTGGCTTCTCATCCGTTAACAGATTGATTTCAGGATTCATTGCTTATTTTTGACATTTTTAATTTTCTTGCTCCATCAGATTTATGTCATCTCTTACATCTCTTATATAGTGAGGAAAATAAGTACAGTATTTGAACACCCTGCAACGTTGCAAGTTCTCCCACTTAGAAATCATGGAGGGGTCTGAAATTTCCATCTTAGGTGCATGTCTACTGTGAGAGACAATCTAAATTTAAAAAAAAATCCAGATATCATAGTGTATGATATTGTATTAATTTATTTGTGTGTTACTGCTGCAAATAAGTATTTGAACACCTGTGAAGATCAATGTTAATATTTGGTACAGTAGCCTTTGTTTGCACCAGGTTTGCACAAACTGCAGCAGCAGGATTTTGGACCATTCCTCCACACAGATCTTCTCTAGATCAACCAGGTTTCTGGGCTGTCGCTGAGAAACACGGAGTTTGAGCTCTAACTTAGGGAAGGAGGTTGTTCCCTAAAATCTCACAATACATGGCCCCGGTCATCCTCTCCTTAATACAGTGCAGTCGTCCTGTCCCATGTGCAGAAAAACACACCCAAAGCATGATGCTTCCACCCCCATGCTTCACAGTAAGGATGGTGTTTTTGGGATGGTACTCATCATTCTTCATCGTCCAAACACGGCGATTGGAATTAAGACCAAAAAGTTCTATTTTGGTCTCATCTGACCACATAACTTTCTCCCATGACTCCTCTGGACCATCCAAATGGTCATGGACAAACGTAAGACGGGCCTGGACGTGTGCTGATTTAAGCAGGGGGACCTTCCGTACCATGCATGATTTTAAACTATGACGTCTTAGTGTATCACCCACAGTAACCATGGAAACAGTAGTGCCAGCTCTCTTCAGGTCATTGACCAGCTCCTCCTGTGTAGTTCTGGGCTGATTCCTCACCTTTCTTAGGATCAGTGATACGACACGAGGTGAGATCTTGCATGGAGCCCCAGTCCAAGCGAGATTGACAGTCATGTTTAGCTTCTTCCATTTTCTAATAATTGCTCCAACAGTTGAGCTTTTTTCACCAAGCTGCTTGGTAATTGCCCCGTAGCTCTTTCCAGCCTTGTGGAGGTCTACAATTTTGGCTTTGGACAGCTCTTTGGTCTTAGCCATGTTAGTAGTTGGAGTCTTACTGACTGTGTGGAGTGGACAGCGTCTTTATGCAGCTAACGACCTCAAACTGGAGCTTCTAATGTAGAATAAGTGGAGTGGAGGTGGACTTTTTAAAGGGTGGACTTACAGGTCTTTGAGGGCCAGAGCTGTTGCTGATTGGCAGGTGTTCAAATACTAATTTGCAGCAGTAACACACAAATAAATTATTTTTAAAAAATCTTACAATAGAATTTCTGGATTTTTTTAATTTTTAGATTATGTCTCTCACAGTGGACATGCACCTAAGATGAAAATTTCAGACCACTTCAAGATTACTACTTGTACTACTAGTCCTACTTTGTGGTTTTTCACTGATCGTGGGGCTTCAGGGTACGGATCCCGTGCGATAAACAAGGAACTGCTGTATTTTGTTTTAACTTTCACCTATTCTTTTAATGTTTCTTGTACGATTGTGCTATGTTTTTTAATTGCCGTTTTCTAACTTTGGTTTGACTGAGATGTAAAAGCACTTTAGTGAACATCTGTTATTTTAATTGTGCTGCAGAAGTGGAGGTCACAGCCCCAAATTACAGCTTTCTTCTTTGTCTTTAAAGGGTACTCCAATAAATTAAACCAAAAACATGGAGGCAGCTGCAGAGGCGAGTACGATGTGGGCAACAAAATGATGTAGATGGTCTAGAATCCAGCGTTACAAGCTGTGATTTTCAGCTCAAAACATGACCGCACAGCTTGTGGTCGTGAACAGAATTCAGTGAAACTACAAAAAAAAAAAAAAGGTCAAACTTTTCAACAACTTTGAGTCAACAGCAGTCACAGCCCAGTGAGATGAGACCTTTATTTTTTTCCACTCCTGTTTCCAACTCCTCACGTCATTTGGAGGTTTGTCCTGTGACCGGTCAACTTGAGTTGGAGTATCAACTTCAAACTAAGGCCAGGAGACGATTGCTGTTTGGCAGCCAGTCAGTGACAGGGACAGGAAACGGTCCTGGTCGTGTCACATTGCTGACTGGAACAGAGCTGCAGAGGCGAGCTCAGACGTGACTGGAAGTAGTGCAAAGGGCGCATGGCAACAAACAGGTGAGCCAACCGACAGGTTCGTCATGACGTTTACAACTTTAGTGCTACAGGAGCAAATACCTCCTATTTAAATCTCATCTCTACTGCAGCTTAACATATTAGTGCTACGTGGCAGAACTCTTTGTGCTTTATAGTTCCTGAAGCTGAAGTTTCTCCAGCGGTTAGGAACAAGTGTCACTCCACTCCTGCTGTTTCTGTGAATCTATTTTAATCTCGCAGGCTGCAGGAGATGAGCACATCAGCACATGTTGTTGTTTGTGAAAGGAACAGTTTCAGTCGGGTCTGGTTGAGCTCATTTAGGTCAGAGATCGTGTCGTTTAAACATATTTACTGTTTTTGTTTTTTTGTTTTTTTTGTGCTATATGTTACATTAAAAGCTGACGCCTACAGCTTCACGTTTAACAGTCTGACGGTAAAATGGCACTGAGAAGTAATAATTCAGGACTGGCTCATGACTTGAAAATGTTCTGAGAAGCTACAAAACAGACCCGACTTCAGATGTTTTAGAGTTTATGATTAATTTAAAAACTTTTGTGAAGATTCTGATGCTGGATCTGGTCAAGCAGTTTTTTTTTTCCTGACAAATATGAATTATTCAGATTTATTTAAAAAGTCACAAACTTTTTTTTTTTTTTTAAATAAAATGACAAATTTTACACAATATATTAATTTGGGTGATTTGTCCTTTTAAATAATTGTTTTTTTTTCTTCTTCTTCTTCTCAGAGACAGAAACAAACACACAAAGCTGTTTAGAACAGAGGAACTCCTGAAGAGGAGAACCGAGCTTTGATTCACGCTTGGGATCAATCTCCAGAACTCTGGTTGCGTCTCCATATAAATGTTTTTTCCTTGTAACTCAAGTTTCGAGCTCATTTTTCCCGACAGTTTCATGAAGTGAGTCAAAGCTGGGTTCTATTTAAGGGCTTGTTTTAGCGCAGAGAACCTTTTCAAGGTTCCGACCCGTACGTACCCGCTGTCTCTATCTACACTTAACTCGTCTCCATCCTCCTTTTGCAACTTCCCTCTCTCTTGTGGATGACCCTTTGTCAGGTTTTTCTCTTTTACACAAAGCGCAGGAGCTAACAAACAAATCTCAGCGCAGAATATATATTTTTTTAGAGTTTACAAGAACGAAGGAAGAGAGGAAAGTGGTTCTGGTTTCAACCACCCGTGACACAGACAAACATGCGTTTAAAGAACCACAGGTTTCAAACAGTGTTCAGGAAGTGGACGAGTGTGTAGGCGAGGAAAGGACGAGGGATGCACGATATTGAATTTTTGGCTGAGCTCCGATATGTTAAAACTTATTTGGCAGTAACTGATAAAATATTGATATTTTCCCCTTAGACCTTCTTACAGAGACTACATAGCTTTCTCTGCCGTGGAATTAAAATACTATATTATTCTGCATGCTCTTTGTCACGTTGGCCTGCTACTAAATGCAGATGCCAAAAAGGGGCTGAAAGTGACGTAACATTTCAACTTGAATTACGTTTAATGTCAAATTTATTCACAACATTTACTCTGTCTAACACAATGACAACACTCCAACAGCGCAAATTAGTAAATTTCCACAAATCTAAACGCACTGGCGTGCATGATGTCATAGCATTGTGCTGAAACAGCGCCTTTTATATCGGTGAGTTATTTTGATGGAATTTCCAATATTTAATTTTATCGCTAATATCGGCCAATACCGATACCATGCTGATAATATCGTGCATCCCTAGTGTTGACGTTTTGGCTTCATTCATCCTGCCTGATTGGCTCTCTGCTGCAGCCAATCTGGGATTTCCACCAATAAGGAGGAGAGAGGTAAAGGGGCGGGGCTTTTAGCAGGTGAGGTAAAAGCTGAGTGAATGGGCGATTACAAAAAAAGACCAGAGGGAAGTGATAAAAGCTAAAGTCCTTTTCTGTTTGAGATGCCGTTTCCTTCCTCCTCATCCTCAAGTTTCACCACCATCGAGGAGGAAAGAGAGCAAGAGGAGGCAGGAGGCGAGCTGACATTCAGATCTACTGGCATCAGCGTTATCTCCACCTCGCCTCGATCCTCCTGCACTTTGGGCAGAGGAAGAGGAGGCAGGTGGAGCTGCGCTGCCTGTGGAGGAGCTGTGCTGTTGTTGTTGCTCGGCCTCGGAGCTTTCTGGATCACCTCCACCATCTGGGTCCGTCCCGGCGAGGCCAGCTCCCAGCCTGAGTTCCCAGGACTCTGGAACACAAGAAGCGGCCTGCTGTGATGGTCCAGCTCAGCTGTCCCGCCTGTTTGACACTGCACCACCACGCCGCGGTGCTCCAACAGCCGATGAGCCGGGTCTGACACGGCCGGCAGCTGGCTCAGAACCAGCCCTGATGGTTCCTGGATCACCAGCTCCACCACAGGCTGCGAGGAGGACGACGAAGAGGAAGAAGCCTTCTGGATGACGCCGCCGGTCAGGGAGGTGATGATTGGTTGTTGAGAGGGAGGGGGAGGGGGAGGAGGAGGAAGAGCAACAGGAGGAGCAGGAAGTGAGTCCTCAGGCCGAGGTTTTCTTGGTCGTCCACGTTTCCGTTTCACTGGAGACGTGCTGACAGCTGAGGCACCAGGCACACCAGCAGCACCACCGCCTGACGTCTCGCCCTCCAGCAGGCGCTTGGTGGCGCTCGCTCGTGCTTTTTGGACCACCGAGGTGGGGGCTGCCACTGCGTGCTGCTGCTGAAGAGGAAGAGGAGGAGGTGGAGCGACCTTGTCCCTCTCAAACGACAGACAGCTCTGAGGAAGGAACATCACGGGGACAGGCCCGCCCTGCTGCTGAGGCAGCGTTGCCATGGCGATGACCTTCACCCCACCACTGCTGGCAGTGGGGTGAAGGTCAGCAGAGCCCCCGTGTCCAGAAGGCCCCACAACACCAGAGGCTTCTTTGGGAGCCTGCGAGGGCAGAGAGGCGCGGACAGAGAGGCTCTTATCAGGGACGGAGCTGCGAGGGAGGATTCTGGGTAACTGCTTCATGAACGCCTCCACCTGCAGCACAGCCAGAGATCAGGATTCATGTTACCTGCTCATTTGAACTGCAACAACTGAAACACGTCTGCTCAGCGTCTTTTAAATTACACAAACAAAAGGTTTAGGCCTGTCACGATAACAAATTTTGCCGGGCGATAAATTGTTTCAGAAATGATTGCGATAAACGATAATATTGTTTGGAATTTGACAATAATTAATAATTATTGTCAAACTCAAGAAGAAATTATGGTTAATTTTGTGTGTAGTACCTTTTTCGACCACCGGATAGCAGTATAAGACTGTTTGAACCAAAGGATAGATAGTGAGGGAGCGAGCAGCGTGTCTCATTAAGAAAAGTGGAAGGGAGCCCCCTTGACGTGACATGGGCTGCCTCTCCTTCCTTTTTTTGGGTTCTCAAAATGGCGGACGCTCGGTGTGGTTTGAGCTCTTTAGCATGTGAATTTTGTCAATTTGACAAGACGGAGGTTTTTTCCCTGAGGTCAGCCTGTTAGCTTAGCTCGTAGCTAAGCTAACAGGCTCGTAGCAAAAATGCGACTTTGGACGGTTAAAACATATTTTAAAGAGAAAAGAGAAAGGGAGGGGTCAGTGAAGAGCACCGGGGTTGAACCTTTTGTCATCCAGTGTCTTCATTAGAAAGAAAGACACAAAGAAACGATTAAGCCAATCAATGAAAATTAGATTAATAATTTTAATTTATCATGCGATTAATTGATTTATTGTTCATCGCGACAGGCCTAATAAGGTGTGAATCTTCATGTTGGGCATTCTGTTTGAGTTGTGCCTAAAAACTGTGAAATGTTTTTTATTTATTTTATTCAGGTGGTAAAAAAGTAACAACCCAACAACCCAAGTAGCTGTTACACATTAGAGCAAATAAAAATAAAAATAAAAACCTCTCTGCTGTTTGCTTTTGAACTTTTATGTTGATTAAAACTTCATTAAAAAGTTTTGTTATCTCCACAGTCCAGTCCAGATCTGAAGTCTCTGGGTGTTTGTCTCCACACAGCAGCCCCCCAGTTACAAAAAAAAAGAAGACCAGTTTTAGCGTTGACCTACCGCTGGACGCAGGGATGAGGAAGAGGTAGAGGAAGGAGGCGGGGCATCTGCTGTGGAAGGTTTGGCTGCTGCTGCTGACTTGTCTCCAGACGGAAGCTTCTGAGAGGACGAGGACGAAGACGAGTCTCCCGGTTCCTTCTGCAGACAAACAGGAAGTAAGTGAGCGGAAAGACAGACGGATCAATTAGATCAGCGATCGAGTGGCAACAGACCCTCTGATCTGAGGCTTCGTCTCCATCAGGTTTAGAGGTCACAGGAGCTTTCTTGATGACCTTGTGCGTTTTAGCTGGACCACCTGCAGGCGCACGACAGAAGCAGAAACTTTAAGTTGTGTTTTCAGAAACGACGGCAGTCTGTTTTAACTGTAGGAATTATAATCTTTAACGCTGCCTGAATCGTTATTTCAACTCGTAGAAAATCCGTCTGCCGTGAGTCGAGGTTCTCGTGTTTCAACAATTTCGACCGCTCCGATCATTTTACAGGTTATACAACATGTATTTGTTGCTCGCTGTAATGTTTTTAGTGTTTTACGGCACCGTGATTTATTGTTTTATAACACTACTTTTGTTTTAACTGCATTTTTACTGTAGTTGATTGTTATTGTTGTCTGTGCTTTACATGTTCTGTCTGACGCAGGTCCCTCTTGTGAACGAGTCCTTGTGGATCAATGAGACTAACCTGTATAAATGAAGGTGGCATGCAAAACAATTGTTATAACACTTTTAAAGTTACAAAGTGTTCCAAACTTCAAAAAGTGTCCCCATTTGACAAAATGTTGCCACTTTTCTCAAAGTCTAAAGTGAGAACTTCCACTTGGAAACAAAATATGAAGAATAAACTTAAGTCTTTTTTCCCCCGGCTGCTCTCTTCTTCAGGGGTCACCACAGTGAACTAACTCACACGAAGACTCGGTGCTTGTTTTTATGCCCGATGCCCTTCCTGATGCAACCACAGACCACCGAGCTACCGCATCCCTCTGAGATGTGCAGAGAGCTGCTATCCAGGGCGCCTGAGGAAGCAGATGCAGTTTGCTCAAGGGACAGAGTGAGGCGAATGAGGGTGGAGGCAGGTTAGGTGTTTCACTTTTCCCACCCACATTTTGATGTTGATCCGAGGGGTTGAACCGGCAACCTTGCGATCACAGGCTCGCCTTCGCTAACCTCTGTACCGCCACTCCCTCAATTTAGTCATAAAATATATTTTAAAAGTTTTACAACTTTTTAAAAGATGATTTAACAAAGAAATAGAAAGTTTCCATATTTGAGCTTCCATGAATGTTTTTAACCTCAAGTGGATCCAAGGCGGGAAAAGTTTTGGCTCCAAATCAATTTCTTATTTTTTACTTCTGAACCTCAGATTTTTCCTGATTTGTTGCTTTAAAATAACTTTAAATGAACCCTGCGTGGACTCCCAACATGATTCTGTCGCTTCATAACAACATCTGGCCCATTAAACGCGATCGTTTAACCTGCGAGAGCAGCAGAGGTCACCAGATCGGCCTGGCTGCAGCGAGGGTTCACAATGTGCTCCTGGATCAGATAGCGAGCGATCTCCACCACCGTGTCGAAGGAACGCTTCAAGATCTTCTGCGCCCAATCGCAGATGAGCTCGCACGCCGCCTCCGTCACTTCCTGTTTGTAGGTCTGCACCAGCTCAGTCAGCTCCGACTGCAAAGAGGAACCAAAGTAAAACAGGAGCTCAGTGAAGGTTCCTCACAGGAGAACGTCACACTCTGTAGGAAGTGTGTAAAACCAACTTCCTCTTCTATTGTCCTTAACAACCATCAGCACATTTTTTATTATTATTTAGAAAAGTTACAAAGTAAAATTTCAAACTCTCAAGTTTAATTGTTCTATTCACCAATAATATTTTTAAAATACTGAAAACTGAAAATCTTTGGACAACTAAATGTATAAATAACCCAGAACATTCTTCTAAAGCCTCTTGCAGTTTAAATAACTTGTCGTAGTACAGGGTCACTAGTAGTATACAGTTGTTGTGCGGGTACCGGGTCGTTCTTCAGGTCCAGGTTGGGCAGAAGAGGCATGTTGAGGACGGTCTTCCTCCTGATGCCGCTGTAACAGTATGTGTCGGACAAACAGGGTTAAGGAATTCAACCTGCAACCTCCAGACACCACATTTACAAACATCACGAGCAGCTTTTAAATGATCAAATCAAGAGAACGCCATAAAAATAAAGAGGCAGCAGCGATTAACTCCACAAGTATTGTAGTAAACCCTCAGCTATGTCTGTCAGGCGCACGTGGTGAGGTTAGAAAACAAGAGAAATTTACTTTTTTAAGCTCTAGTTTAAAAAAATCCTGCTCTGATATTACTGATTAGTGTGATAATTTAATTAAACGTAAACCAAGGAAACAGAAATGTGTTTTAGACCGAACAGTTTCTACAAAAAGCAGAAAGTACAGTGAGTTGAGTTTCAAGTTATTAAATTATCCAAACTTTGTACTTAAAGACATTTTTGATGTCAAACAATATACAGTATTTTAATAACAAATGCATAAATTTCAAACTGAAGCTAGAATAAGAGGAGCAGACAACCCAAACTCTCGTCCAACAGTTTTTGTGAGACATTCAAAGGATATTTGGATTGTCCTCTGCCCCCGAGTCGTCTCGCCTTGATGTTTGGGAAAATGTCTCGGATGATCTTCCCAAAGTTGGCAGCGCTCAGAGGACGATGCTGCAGGTTGTCACAGTATCTCCTGCAGGACAAGGATTACAGATTCATAATCTGGTGTTTCTGTGAGTTCAATCTGTGCCTTTCTGGGTCGTCTCACTTGTACGTCTCGTAGACATCCTGTTTGGGCAGACAGGTGTCTGAATGCTCCTCCAGGTGGCTGCGGATCCAGTTACAGGTGTGAAGCTGGTCGGCTGTGTTGAACGAACTGGAGTCACCACCACTACGCAGACACAAGCAAAGAAATCCGTATTAAAATTAAACAAGAGCACACGTGTTCCCTTCCTGTCAGAACATAATGCACACATTTTTATTTCCATTCAATTCAATTCAAAAACACTTTATTAATTCCAAAGGGAAATTAAGTGTTTTCGTAGCTCATCATCCTGGTTTCATTCAAGAGTTGTTATAGATGCTGATAGGAAGGCTCTCCTGCAGCGAATTTGAAGAATCTGCCCACAGATACCGATCAGTCCACCTGGATCCAGCTTGCTGTCAGATCCGGCGGGCCTCTCGGCACTCCTGGGCAGTAGGATTGCCCAAAAGCCACAGACAGCTGAAGGTGCAGGGGTGTGATCGCGGTCCTCCTGTTGTCACAAGCCGAGTTTCCCATCAGCTCCATAATCTCGGCGGTCAGGTTGACGGGAATTCATCCACGGCTCCTCCTTTTCAACTCATTTGGGATTTGTGGCTGTAGTTGAGGTATTTGAGCTTTTTAGATGCTAATCAGCTGCTCCTGGTTGTTAAAAAACAACTTGTTGCCATGGTTACACATCATAACAAATGCCCCAAAAGTAAAAAGGTTTCAGTAAAAAAATCCTTCAAGATGCAGAGCATCCGAAAAAGTGATTTCCATCCAGAAAAAAGAAGAATTAAAAGTTTTCAAAAGCAATAACTCAGAATGAAAATAACAGAGCCACCCAGAGCGGCGCACCAAGGTCATCAATACTTTTCTTAAACAACAAACTGGAGTTTTTAACTGAACATGAGGACAAAAGACAAGTCAAATGTCTCATAACTTGTTTCACTGCCTTTTACTCAACACTTCAGAACAAATTAAGGCTTGGATAATGAAGACCCCTCTCTTCCATACTCTTTATTTTACTGAGAGCCCTGGAGTCACCGGATTTAACTCGTTTTAACGACGATACGACGTTAATGTGTGCTAGACAAATTGTTCTTTTAATAAACATTAATAATTTATAAAAAAGCTACAAACTGTAAAACACAAAAATCCTCACCATATGTATTACAGGTAACTCAAGAACAAGCTTTTATTGACAGTAAAAGAAAAAAAAAAATGCTCAAACCTTTTGTCTCCACAGCTGGGCCCCGAGGGCAGCTGGAGGTACAGGTACAGCTTGTCATTGTCAGAGAAACGTTGAACGTCTTGCTGTGGAAGCAGAAGAAAGATCACGCATGAGCAAACTTCACCAAACGCTTTCTTTTAAGAAACAAACTTGAAAAAAATGAGAGTAATGTTTTTACCAGGATCTGATCCACTTTGGTCTGAACATTCTTACTGCGAAACAGAGAAAAGCACCAATCAGCAACCTGCTCAGAATCATTCAGACGTTATCAGCTGTGACAGCATCGTGCAAACCAAACTACTGATTTAAAACAAGAGGCACAAATCTTGTTTGTTTTAGGTGGTAAAGGGTTAAACAGTTCAAGGTTTTGATCCCAAAAAGGTGTTCATTAAAAAATAAAAAATAAAACTCTTAAGAATAACTCTTCACTTGCAAGCTATAAGTGTGACAGAAAATGTAAGAATGACAGATAAATATATTTTGTTTGTCATTAAATAAAATGTTTTTTGACACTTAAGATTCAGTTATCTCTAATGAATATCCTCGTGGTCACGTTAAGCTTCAACATTTTATTAGCAACTAAAACTGATACTGTTGGTTCTAAACTTTTGTTTCTACCTGAACAGACTGTGAATATATATAAGGTTAAAAATGTTCCTTTTCTTTCTTCACAGCAGTCCCATTAAACATAAAAATGTAGATTTTTTTTTTTTTAAAGAAAATAAAGAATTCCGTGTTTTACATACGAGATGTTGCTCTTTAGTTTCTGCAGCAGCATGCTGGGCTCTGTGTCGCCCTCTCCTGCTTCCAGACCGCCCTTTGCCCGCTGGGAGGCTTCGGCCCGCTGGTGGTGCTGGTCCTCCGACATCTGGACCACCTAACCAGTGTTCAGAACCACCATCTGTAGATAAACAGAAACTTTCACCTACCACAAAACCTCTGCAGCACGAAGCAGGTCAAAGACAAAAAGCTTAAAAAGTCTAGATGCTGAACTGAAAGCTTTAACTTAAATTACGTGCAATGATGTTATCACAGAAAAACTGACAAACGTTAGTTGTAAAGATCCTTTCTGACTCAGAAAGACCAGTGTGGTGAAAATAATAAAGTTCAGCCTTAACACCAAAAGTTTACAACACAACGGGGGATAGCAGAACAGGGTGTTTTGTTGTTTTTTGAATACAGATTGATTACAAAGGTGGTAAATTTAATTTAAACATGAAGCTTTGGGCTCACAAAAACACAGTTAATTTATTTGCAGGAACCATGAACTAAAGAAAACAGCAGAAACATCAACAAAATGATGGAAAGAAAGAAAGAAAAGCTTTGCAGAGAGTGGTGAAGGCTGCACAGAAGATGTTGGAGTCAGTCTCCCCACCATCACAGACAT
>JARVLU010000583.1:23003763-23015610 GCA_031762415.1 Simpsonichthys santanae | reverse complement strand
GTGTGTGTGTGTGTGTGTGTGTGTGTGTGTGTGTGTGTGTGTGTGTGTGTGTGTGTGTGTGTGTGTGTTCTTGTTTTCCTGCATTGTGGGAATCAAGGTGATTTTTGCAACGTCATTGAGGACATTTCTGAAAGTGAGGACATGGACGCTTGGACAGCTCGGATATTTCAGAAAGAACAATCGCAAAGTTTAATTGTATTAATTTTTGATTGACCGTCCAATGTATTTGCAAATGATCAATTATATAAGTCACTGGAAGGAGGTGAAAACTTGGGCGTTGAAGCCATTTACAGCCTTTTACTCATGTTTATAAATTATCTGTTTTTCTTTCTACAGCAACTACATTTTTTGTTTTAACATTAAATTACACACATTAAAGATGAAAATAAACTGAACTGAATTAAATATTTCGCTAACACAGTAGTCCCTCACTACTTTGCGATTCGACTTTCGCGGACTCGCTCTGGTTTGTGTTCACAGTCCATAATATTGTACAAAAAAATTGTACATAACATACGATTGTAGGCTTTACAGTAATATTACTGTACTCACGTCGTTTGGGAAAAATTATGACAAAAATATAATTAGGACAGGCACCACCATTTTGTAGTTTTTTTCCCCCATAAGCCTACACAGTATCACCAGTTCAAACGAACAACGTTACCCACAAGACAACAGTGCACTTCCCAGAATCCAACAGTGCTTCCAGCCCGCTACTTTCTGCCAAAATGGAAGGAAAGTTTTGATCCGATCTGAACCTAACCAAAATGTTTGGTCCTTTTCCATAGAGACTTCAGCGCTCGGTGACTGCAGAGAGCTGACCAGAACCGGACCAGAACCGGACCAGAACCGGACCCAGGCTGGTTAGTACCCATATACTGTACAGTAATATGTTGCAGTAGCTACTTGCAAGAGTGAGGGAAGAGTTTAAAATGCATTAATATACATATATAAATAATAAAATAAACATAATGTCCCTTCTTCACAGTTTTTCACTTATCATGATGGAGAGGGGATTGAACCTAACACCAGTGATAAACGAGGGACTACAACACGACTAATGTAACTTATTTTAAAGTTCCCTGGGAAAGCTGTTTTTTTTTTTTTTTTTTTTTTTACTTTTGCAGGACTTTGCATGTCATGTGAAACAAAAACTAACAATCAGCCATCCTGCAAAAAAATAAAATAAATTAAAAAAATAAATAAATAAAAAAAAACTTGTGTGCTTTGCTTTGATGGATCAGTTTCTTGATGAATCACTGCAATTTCTGCATGCACCATTATCACAAGTCTCAAGTGTGGAAATAGTTCAAAGATATTTTATTTTTCAGTAATTTAAAGGAAATGATGAAAGGAGGAAAAAATATTAAACATTAGCAAAGATTGTACAAAACTTTTTTTTGTCATAGATTGGGTAGATACTGGTGATTTCACAGTGCACGACACAAAAAACTTAAAGGATCTAATTTCATTAGTTTAAAAAACAATTTTTTTTTGTTTCATCAAACTCAGTCTAATCCAGCTTATTTTATTGAAAACTTTTAACAATAACACTGGACCAAAGCGTATAGAAGAATAAATAAAAGACATAATGAACTGGTTATTTATAAATTTACAGAACCATGTATTTTATTTTAGTTAATGTTTTGAGTGTATTTCTTAGTTCTTGTTTTTATCTAATTATTTTCACACATTTATTTCAGCTGTACTGTTCTTACCTGGATTTATTAATTTTTTTAAGTTAGTTTAGTTTTTCATTTTACATATTCATTACGGTATAATTTTTTTTTCTTTACACATCATTCTGTACAAATCAGTTGAGCTTATTCATTTTAATTGGGTTAAATATATTCAGAAACTGATTAATGGAGGTCTCACCGGCGGGGGTTTTGCCACCACGCAGCAGCCCATCTTGTGCCAGAAGTCGCTCATGCCAATGCTCTGCCTGTCCAGCGGCCGGCCGTTGATCTCTGCTGCCGCCCTGCAGGCCGGAGGAGGAACTGCAGCCTGAGGATAATTGTGGGGCATCCAGACAAAACGCTACACTGATGTAGACACTCAGAAGCCCAACACCCCCAGATCCACCCCACCGCAGGGAATAGTCTATAGGACTGCAGAAAGTTCGCACAAAAAAAAAAAAAAAAAAAAAAAAAAAACTAAGGTAATCTCGTTTGTTAATGGATCCTCATAAGTTGAAGTGGAAAAAAAATCCTTCTACCACTCGAGTTTAAACGTCCAAAAATCCAAAACGTGAGAACAGAGCTTCTTGTTTCACCTGTGGAGAAACAAACAAACAAAAAAAAATATTACAAACAAGCTTTTATTCCAGATTTGGTTAAAGGTTTATTATTGTCAAAAATGTTCCCCCGGAGAATCAAAGCAGATCATAATGTTCTTTGTGTCTAATCAGAAGGAGGAAGTTCCCCGATGATTTATTCTGCCACGGATTGTGTAATTTCATCTTTTGCAACGAAACCGAGAGCGTTTTCTTTTATTTGAGACGCCTTTTACCTGTAGGCGTTTTAATCCATCAGCAACCGAGATTTATTTACCGGTAAGTGTTCTGGTGGCTCTTTACCTGAGACTAGACAAAATCAACCAAATGCACTGATTTAATTTCAAATTATTTGATAGAGGATTTACTTAATCTCTGTCAGCAGCCAGCTACACTTTTATTCAAACTCAGTTTAGTTTCTAAAAGTTGCTGTAAATCAAATATACCAATGACTATACTACTGAAGCATTTTAAGCTGAATGAAAATCAATGTAATGGAACATGTAATTGCATTTTTCATTCTCTTAAATAGCACTTATGGTCCAAAACATTCACCACAGCTCCAAAGAAACAGCATTTAACGCAGCCAAAGTCCTTACAAGCGCAGAAAAATGTCGGTGCGCTCCGTCCCTGAGCTGCTAGGGAACCAAACCCTTCGAGACGTCAACACGGCAAGCCCATTAAGCATGACTAAACACTAGGTGTGGTCCAAACACAGAGCAGGAAGTAACAGACACACACACATGGTCCTACTGTTAGCCTTTCAACATAGCCAGAAATAGAATATTTCTCCAAAGCAAAGTAAGATATTAACTGGTTTTGACCTTTACACCAAACTTTTAAAAGATTTAAACTCACAGAGCTGCACGTGATCTGGTTCCCACACAGAGAACATTATTTCTACTTTGAATATATTTCAGTAAACAAGGATTGTGGAGACACAATTCATAAACCCACAACAACAAGAACTCCTATAAACCTGTGATAAAAGCACCCCCCACAGGCATCACGTGTAAAGATTGTGCACTTGAGCTGGAAATTCATGTTTTTTTTTTACAACAAAAAAGGCGTCCACATCGAATAATGAACGAAGTCTGTACCCGAGGGATTAAAATTTATTAAGCCTTTAGGGAAGAACTTTCTCCTTTAAATTGAAAAAGTGGCTTGAAACTTCCCATTTGTTGACTGATTTGGATCTTTTCATGGTGTCACGACCGATTCTTCTGGCAGAATTACAGTTGAAATTGATTAAATCCAAAAGACCAGAAGTCGTTTTATACATTTAAACTGAATCCTTGTTCGGATCACCTCGACTGGATGGCAGAAGGCATCCAGGGTCTCTTGATTACGCACGTTTTTCTATTCTCAGTATGTTCTAGTCCTGCTAAAGAAATGTCTGGAGTCCCTCCAACACATTTCAGCAGATGATAAGGCAAGAATGTGGAGGCCAGGAACATGTAGCTTCATGCTTCACATCCACGAAGATCAACAGAGAGGAATTCAGCTCCAGGGTCTGACGTCCAGGAGAGGACTTCCTATTTGTGAATATGACTACTTATGAAAACAAAAGAAGGGTTTTTCCTTTTTATTTCGGTTCACCTTGCACAGTTCTGATAGATCTGCGCATCTGCAGATTAAAAATAAAGATCTGAGAGGAGCAAACGGTTCCAAACAAGCCGTCACATGAAGACAAAATTCCACACGTCTGCGTCTAAGCTTACATATTTTTCACAACCGCTCATTCTGACCGAATCAAGATTCTTGGAGGTTCTGGGATGAGCTCGAGAACAGAAAACCTCTGTTTTCTGCCTATTGTTGTGCAGCTGAAAATAAGCAAATTAATCATACCCCCCCCCCCCCCCCCCTGCCAATTTGGGCGCGGTGACCAACGTAATCTCAGCTGGATTACGATCTCAGATTTGTGCAACTGAAGGAAAGTTGCACAATTATGGGGTCAGATGGGTGGAGGTTGGGGTGGAGATATACAGTATATTAAAAAAAAAACGTGTAGGTTCCCTTTCTCCTGTTTGGATAATCTCTGTTGTTTCGCTAACAGTGTTTACTAAAATTTAAAAACTGTAAACTTAGTCCCACACAATGTAAAAATGAAGGAGAACAAAGTGATTGTGGAACAAAAAGGAAGGTTTCCAGACGGGGTTTAAACTTCCTGACCTGCAGACAGGCTGAGTGTGTTTTGGTCCCATGATGTCATTGTTCTGTCTGCAGGAGGTCATTGACACTTTGGCTTTGAATAGAGCAAAACGCCTATTTTTAAGTTAACCATAAAAACCCTGAGCTACAGAGCTTTGACTGCCCAATCTCATGCGCTTGTGTTTGTCTGTTAGCTAAATATCTCATTACAACTGGACAGATTTTAATGAAACAAAGGCTTAGCAAATACAGTAATTTCTGGACTATTGAGTGCATCTGAATATAAGCTGCACCCGCTAAATTTAAAAAGAAAATTACAATTGTACATAAATAGGCTGCACTTGTCTATGAGCCGCAGGTGTTCATGATGTAACATGAGATAATTACAGAGGTTTTTTTTAAAGGTTTTTAATTAAATACGTACCGGTAACACTCAGAAATACAGTAATTGAACAGTGCATGTAACACAGGATGTTAAAAAAAAAATACAGTACCAGGAAGTCATTGATTGCTACCCCCACAAGAGAGATATTTGGCAGCTATGTGAGCGCCTGGGTGTGATGAAGCTAAATGTTTTTGTGATGTGAAACTTGTTAGCCCATTAAAAAAAAAAAAGAAACACAAATTAGCTGAAGCAATGTATAAGCCGCGGCGTTCAAAGCGTGTGAAAAAAGTAGCGGCTTATAGTCTGGAAATTACGGTAATCACTGAGCGTATCTTTCAAAATCAATAGCTTTAGAGATATTGAGCTAAAATATGGTGTGGTAGTAGCTGAGAGTCATTCCCAACCCATAGTCAGAGCGCCAACGAATTGTGCAACGTCCTTGTTTAAACTCTGGTGTGAACGGCGGTGTGCGATACGTGTTTCTTCAAGGAACTCTGGTTTCATTCATTTCATCAAGTGTGTGGGGAAGGACTGGCTATTTATTAAAGAATCTGATGAAGTTTGATCCCTTGAATGTTTCTGTTTGAGGTCTTTTTGACATTTCCACACTCTGCTGCTGTCTTTACTTGCTGTACACGACCTGTTTATATTTGTAATTATTTCCATCTACATTAGGTTTTATGTTATTGTTCTTTCCTCCAATAGAAAGTACACTTGGACCTGCCATTGTGTGTTTGCCTGTTTTTACTTCCGGTCCTCTCAAATCCGAGCCGGTCAAAAAAGATGGCTGCTCATCCTGAGTCTGCTTCTACTGGAGGTTTCTTCCTGTTAAAAGAGAGTTTTTCCTTCCCACTGTCTCCTTTGTGCTTGCTCAGGATGGGAGACGGCCACGAAATGAAGATTCAACGCAATCTGCTGCTTCTGTAGATGGATAATTTTTACTAACTGGCTTTTTTTAATGCATGTTTAAGGTTCAAGGTTCAAGGTGCCATCATAGTCATTCACATGTGGTACTTGAGGTTAGGCCTGTCACGATAACAAATTTTGCTGGGCGATTAATTGTCTCAGAAATTATTGCGATAAACGATAATATTGTTTGAAATCTGACAATAATTAGTAATTATTGTCAAATTTAAGAAGAAATGTTGGTTAATTTTTGTGCGTAGAATCTTTTTTGACCACTGGATGGCAGTATACAACTGAACCGAAGGATGGATAGTGAGGGAGCGAGCAGCGCGTCTCTTTAAGAAAAATGAGAGGGAGGTTCCACTCTGTGTGGTTTGAGCTCTTTAGCATAGCGTTTTTCACACAAAGCATTTACGGTAATCAAAAAATCAGTAAACAAGTTCTCAGCTTCTTTTTGCAGAGAAAAACAACTTTTTACACAAAGACATGGGTTTCAACTGTGAATTTTAGAGCTTTGACAAGACGGAGGGTTTTTTTCCCGAGGTGGGCCTGTTAGCTTAGCTCAAAGCTTAGCTGCTTTTAACGATCCAAAAACGCGATTTTGGATCGTTAAAACAGATTTGAAAGAGAAAAGAGAAAGGGAGGGATCAGTGAAGAGCACCTGAGCTTTTTGTCATCCAGTGTCTTCAGAAGAAAGAGAGACATGAAGAAACGATAAAGCCGGTAAATGAAAATGAGGTTGATAATTTTAATTTATCATGCGATTAATTGATTTATTATTTATCTCGACAGGCCTAAATGATCCCAGTTACACCCAAAAATAGCAAAAGTACATTAAAGGACAAAAGAAACAGTATACAGCATTAGGATCTAAGATATACTGTATACTAAACAATAATAATATAATATACAAGGTGTATTAAACAGCAGCCTGCACATGAGTCTGCTCTGGAGCAGATGGGTATGAATATAGCAGCTTATGGGTAAAAAATCAGCAGCATGGCTAATCAGCAGCAGATAAAGTGTCAAATGTCCAATTAAAGTGGCATTACAGTGATTTTTCTGGTTCTGAGACAACTTTTGTTGTGACTCGGTGCTATATAAATAAATTAATTGAATTCAATTGAATTTTTGTTTCGGATGAGCTGAATAATTTCCCCCAAATATTCCCCAAACTGAGCTTGTCATCACCACTGACATCCTGATCGGAGAGCAGCTGAGCGTTGATCAGCTGAAACAACAGTCTGTATGTTAGAAACAATGGTCTGTAGCTCAAATGGTCACGATTCACGCATACAAGGGCAAGGTGAAAAAAAACTTTATTAACGCGCGTCTCCTAAACAGTCTGACCTTTTTAAAGTCATCTGATTCAACTCCATGACTAATTAAATCAGACTTTTTCTTACTTATTTTGTGCATGTACAGTATGTACTGTATGTATGCTGAAGAAGTAAATGTTTTTTTTATTATAAATAACCAATTACTATTTTTCACAATAGGCTCTCAAACTTCAATTATTAGATTTAACTGACAAAAACAGCGGGTTAAATTATTTAAACATAATTTAAGTTGTTTGGATTGATAAGAAGAATAGATAAATGTATGTTTTATTTCCAATACATTTATCTTTTTTAAAGCAGCTTGTTTTGGGGTTTCTAGCTTCATGAACACAACGGTTTTAACGTTATGCAGAAAACTTTGAGAACAAGATCAGAATGAACCCTCCTGCTGCCCTGGAGTCAAACTGAACCACAGCCTCAGAGTTAAACCTGGTGTGCCGTGACCCAAGAGCAGCAGAATGGTCAAATATGAATTTTACATTTTGATGTTTCAGTCGTTTTGCATTTATCCGAAGTACATTTTCCAGTGAAACTTGATTCTTTTTTTGGAACTAAAAAACAGACAGAACCGTTTTGGTTCATTTCCTCTTTTTAAACTCAGACTCTCACTTCCTGTTGCAGCTTATCTCAAACCTTCAGTCACTTGTGATAAAATAAAATAAAAAATATGGCAGTTAAAGAACGGGTTCAGAGCCAAAACTTAGGAGGAGCGGCTTCAGCTTTTAGGCTTGTCCCGTGAAATCTGTAGATTTTTGCCTTTTCTAACAAGCACATTGTTTTAATCCGTGAAAATTAGTAATTTGTTTTACGCACAAAGTAAACAAGAAAATGTGTCATTTTATATTTTCCTTTTTAATTTGTTGCACAGTTCTCTTTAGGAAAACCAGACCAACACTGACGAGTTGGACTTCTTGTTCACAATTCTTGATTAGATAATAGATTTGGTATTTTTCAGATTTGCAGGTTCCATGTGAATATGATTATACGCCCCCTTGTCCCCAGAGCATCAGGTTTTGAGTCTTGAGGCAAGTGGTTCCCAACACTGATCCTTGAGGAACACCATCCTGCATGTTTTAGTGGTTTCCCTACTCCAACAACTGATTCAGTGATTTGACTTCTTCTTCAAGTTCTGCAGGAGCCTGTAAATCGCCCATTTATTCAAATCAGGTTCAATGCAGAGAAACAACTAAAACATGCAGGATGGTGCTCCTCAAGGACCAGAGTTGGGAACCATTGGATTACAGCATTTGTTTTGTCAAAATTGTTACGAGCGATAAAACATTTAGCAAATAAAATTGGCTTTTTTTGCAGCATTTGAATAACTTAATCAATAATAGTTGGGGTTAAAAGTTTTTACGACAGTTATTTTTTGGCTCAGACGTTGACGTCCACTGAACTCCGGACATTTACCCAGCAGTCAGTTTCACATCCCGGCATTAATACAGCAAAAACTTCAGGGCATTCCCGAAAGACGCGGCGCTGGACAAGCTACAGTTAGCTGCTGCTGCTTCCCTTCACACTTTGCCGTTAGCTTGTTTAACGGATGGTTTTTCATCCATGGATCGACTTCCTGCAGCTTCAAACAGTGCAAACAACCCCACAGCATAATGCTACCACCACCATGCTTACATGGTGCAGAACCCCTGGAATCCAACGCCGTATTATCCACTTAGTTCTGTCGATTGGGATAAAAGTCTCAATCTTAATCTGACAAACTCTTTGAATCTTTGTTTCGTAGCCACAAACGTCAACTTTAGCTCAAGCGTGTTGATTTTGGGGCGTTTACGTTAATTAAAGTAGCTTTCGGGTCAAAGCAGAGCTGGTGGTGCTTTGGTTGCTTGGACCATCTGATCCGGTTTCTCAACTGAGGATGAAAGTTTGGATCTTTGCAGAAGTCTCAACACGTCCACAGACATAAATATAAATATTACTTACAGCGTACTTGTATGCAAATGTACTTTGATCAAGTTTAGAAGCAGCTTGGGTACAGATTCATTCAACATACCAGACTGTCAGACCTGCCGAGAACCCTTTGGACTTTCTAATTCTGCCGTTAGCGATCCCATCAGAGGTGTAAATACACCCTGGTTACATTGGCACAGAGCAGATGCCTGCTGCAGTCACTCATCGTCACTAACAGGACGTTAAGCAGCCGTGCCAAATCTAAAGATACCTCGAAACTTTCACCAACATTTAGCCAAAAAGCTAATCTCAGCAAAGACACAACTTAAATTCTAAATTAAAAAAATAACAATTCACACCTTTTCTACAGAAACCACTGAAAGAAATCACCAAAACCATAAAGTTACCACAACGTTAAGGATCAGAATGAGAAGAGTGGAAACGCTAATTCATAAATAAAGAGAATATCAATGAATGTTGAGCGAGAAAGAGCTTCACAATGAACTCTTTTCATTCAGACGTTTAAAGGAAAATCTTTCTGACCGGTTAACGGTCGAGCCTCCCGTTAAAACACAATGAGCAGCTTTCACTTCTCCCCTTGGGGGTGAAAAAGAAATAACACACCTTAAACTGACGTGAGGTGCTAAAGTTTGGCAGCGTCGATGTAAAACAAGAAGCTGCATTATATTCTGTGTTTCGCTGTTTTAAGTTAAAAACGATGAAACTGAAAGCAAACTAAATTTGGCTATAGAAAGTGTGTTTTGGGAAAAATCTAACGTTGGTACCAGAACCCTCATTTATCTGGTTTTCATCCGTAGTTGTCGTATAAAGAAGGATAAACAGCCACAGTAAGTTTAACGATCGAACTGGGACAAAACCAGACGTTCATTCATGTCCATTCAAACGCAGCGACGGAGCTCAGAGTCGACCCGTTCAAACTTTACTCTGAATCATTTCCTTTTCCTCTGACCGTCTGCAGAACAACTCCCACAACACTGACCAACAACTTATGTGACCTATTCTGGCAAAATGAGTCAGAAAAACCCCGGGCTGTAGCATAAAATAAAACAATTTTGATTTTTGCTGCAAAAATGAGTCCACAAAGACGCCATCAAGCAACCCCACTAACAAATGTGGCATCCGTCCATTATCTTTACACGCTTCTTCGTTTTTGGGTTGCGGCGTCACTGGTGCCCATATCAGCAGCAGTCATTGTGTGAGAGGCGGGGGACACCTGGACAGGTCTCCAGTCCATCACAGGGACACACAGAGACAAACGTCCATTCGCGCTCTCACTCACATCTAGGGACAATTTAGAGTTAAATCAGACTAACATGCACGTTTTGGGTCTGTGGGAGAAAACTGGAGCACCTGGAGAAAACCAATGCATGCACGGAGAGAACATACAAACTCCGCCCAGAAAGGCCCCTGGCTGGGATTTGATCCGGCAACCTTCTCGCTGAGAGGCAGCAGCTTTACCAGCTGCACCACCGTGTCGCCCTAATGTGGCCTACTATCTTCTAAATCTACCTTTAAATCAAAGTTTTGCAACAAGTATGTCTTCAGGAACACTAAAGTAAACTTCTCTCTTACAACCACTGAAATGTTGCAGTAGCACCAGGAAATCCCTTCATATAATGTTTAGCATCAGTTGGAATTCCTGATGACATCACCCCAGAAAATTAAAAAAACAAGTTTTCAAACCGGCGCTCTCTTTACAAAACCAAATTTCAACAAACTCTGTGTCATTTTGAAGCTTTGGAGAAGAAGAGTCTGAAAACAAAAGTAACTCCGCATGGAAAATGTCCTCGTTTCAAGCGGTTGCATATTTTGGACTAACTGAACCTGTGTGTGATTATTCTCTGAGTCAGAGAGAAGACCTCGGCGATGATTTCAACAGTTGACGGGATGAGCTCAGCGACGCGTTGGGCTCTCGCGTCGATGACGCGTCTTCTCAGCTGCCCCTGAAATGTTCGCAGACACCAAACATCCAGACGAGTGATGTTCACACCTGCAGGTCAGCACCTGTGCGTCGAGGCAACCGTGGGAACCAAAAACACACGGAAAAACTATTTATGCAGGAGCAAACCTAAAGCGCTCCGAGAGCCAACCACTGAAATAACTCGGCTACAATTGTGCAAACAACTGGAAGCAAAACTGGAAATAAACAAAAACAAACAAAAAAATGAGGAAAATTTAGGAAAAATGAGGAAAAATGAGGAAAAATGAGGAAAAATGAGGAAAAATGAGGAAAAATGAGGAACACTGATCCAAACGTTTATGAAGTCTTTGGAAATTAAAAACAGAAACCCTTTACCAAGAAACAACAACTGTTCTGGAGGTGTGTGGACTGAAAGGTTCATTTAAATGACCTTACTAAGTGTGTGTGTGTGTGTGTGTGTGTGTGTGTGTTAGGTAGCTAATGTAAAACAGGACAGACTGAAAAACGTGGTGTCAGCTCTTTTAAAACATCAATGCACATTTTCCTAATCCTTTTTTTAAAGTCTTGTATTGACACTTGTAAATATTTCCATCTTTATTTAAGAATGTCGTACAAATATTCAAACTAATTTATTTTCTGCTGTTGGTCCCAGGACCAGTTTATGTAGACCAGTTCTCTGCATGGAGCTGTGGATGCTCTGGAGGCACAAAGCTTAAACCAAATGTGCCATTTTCTTTTCTTTTTCTTTTAAACAAATTGCGCAGCAGAGATGTTTCTCTGGAGGACAGTTCTCAAGACAGGACTTCGCTGCGGTCCACCTCCAGTAAACTTTCACCATAATTCATCCGGTGATGGAAAACAGTGCAAACGAGGGGAAGCCTTCACTTTAACAACTGCTGCTACTGGTTGCAGCGTGCAAACCGAATCCCATCTGAATGATGCTGCC
>JARVLU010000583.1:22988013-23003618 GCA_031762415.1 Simpsonichthys santanae | reverse complement strand
AAAAAAAAAAAAAAAAAACGAAAAAATGCTAAAACGCTGCAAAAAAAGTCCGCGCGGGTTGATGACGTCACTGGGGCACGTCGGCCGTATACGCGAAATGCCGTAAAGCAAGTCCGCCGTAAACCGAGGACAACCTGTACATACATATCCCTAAATCTAACCCATCCTCAATTCACACCTTAGTTCTAAACCTAACCCCTTCACCAACGACACTTGAACCTTATGGGGAATGGGCTTTGGTCCCCACAAAGAGCATCTGGTCCTCACAATGTAGTATGTGTTCAAAAATGGTCCTTATAAAGTAACATAAACGAGCATACACACACACTTACTAACTGGGTTATCAGCGAGAGGCCAAAGTCAGAACTGGGCCACTCAAATGGATCGATCTGATTTCTTCACAAGAGGCTTTCATCACACGGAGAACGCCGTCGTTTTCATTTGGCGTTTGTTTTTAAAGCAGCGTTCACGTTCAGCTACAGAATGCTCAGCAGAGCTGACGACAAACTGCTCGTTCAGAAACGTGACTCCCAGAGGAGGTTCAGGGGTTTCCAGAATGACTAAACATTTTCCAAACTGCTGGCGAACACGGCCCAACGGTCCAGTACATCCCACAAACACTGGGAACAGAGCGCTGCAGTGTTGCTCTCTCTCTCACCACAGCCTGAGGCTCGCTCGCCCTGAACCCACTCCAGACCTGTAATTTGGCTCCAGATCTGGGTCTTGACGCTGCAGCGGACCCAGAAACAAGAAGTCAATCTGTCACAGCCGGACTCAGCGAGGAAGAGTTTATTTTTGGCTCTCAGGAGTCCCTTCTTGGAGTTCTTCCTCAGCATGACAAGAGCAGAGTGTGTCTGCAGCCTTTGACCTCTGACCTCTGCAGGCTCTCCCATGACTGTTTGTCAAAGACCTTGACGAGGCGAAGGCGGAGCGATAATGTTTTTGCCCATCTGTCTCTGTGTGTAACAATTCGGCTGCAGTGTTAGGAAAAATTCCCATGAATCACTAGAGAGTTTAATGAAAGTGACCGTTGGATTGTGGAGCATTCACACTATTGTGAGACATTTTTCTTCTGTACGTTTATCAGCATCTTCCTCGTTCCACAAGTTTTGTGCTGTTTCATCAAATCATAAATCAAAACGTTCAGCTCTTTCAGGGCAATCCTGCTATGACTTTTGGTATTGGTACAACTTTAGCTTTTTGAAATATTTAGCCTCATCTGCCATTTTTGCTCATAGAAAATGAATTGAGCTCATTTTACATCCTTTTCATCTTTAGATGTGTTTACAATCACTGCTTCTTTCACATTTAGTTCTGCTTCAGCTTATTTCAGCTTCCTTGTGCACACACAAACTTTTTTCAGCTAATTTCAGTTGTTTTTCAGCTGTTTTGTGCTCCTTTCAGATTATTTTTGCTAACTACATTTTTGTGCTACTTCTAACTTCTTTCTGATCATTTCAGCTTGTTGTGCTCCTTTCAGATAATTTCTGCAAGTTTCAGCTTTGTCTACTATTTCAGCTAGTATTTAGCCATCTTTATTCTAATTTTAGCTTTTTCGGCTAATTCCACATTTTTTGCACTAATTTAAAGTCTTTTTCTGCCTAATTTAGCAAAAATATGCTCTTTCCAATTCATTCTGGTAATTTAAGCTTCTGTCTACTTTTTAGCTACTTTTCAGCTGATTTATTTGTTTGTCTATTGTTGTTGTTGCTCATTTCAGCTTCTTTCAGCCTAATTGGGCAAACGTGTTCTTTCTGCTTTTGTATGCTAATTTAAGCTTGTTCTACCTTTTCAGCTAGCGTTTAGCATTTTTAAGTTAATTTCAGCTGTTTTCTGATAAATTCAAATTTTCATGTTAATTTCTGTAATTTCAGCCTAATGAACGTCTTTATGCTAATTTTATCTTGTTATGCTCCTTTCAGCTTTTTTATGCTAGATTAAACTATGTCAGTTACTATTTAGCTGCTATTATGCTAATTTTAGCTTTTTCAGCTAATTCCACATTTTTTTTAGCTATTTTCAGCTTCTTCTGCTTCCTTGTGGTAGTTTTGGCTTCTTTTTGCCTTTTCAGCTATTTTTCAGCTACTTTTTTGTTGCTAATTTCAGCTTTTTAGTTAATTTCCTAATCTGTGTGCTAATTTCTGTTTATTTAAACCTCAGCCGTCAAATATGTGTTATTTCTGCTTTCTACTAATTTAGGCTTGTTCCTCCATTTCAGCTATATTTCAGGATTTATTTTTATTTTTAGCTGATTTCACTTGATTTTCAGCAAATTCTTCTGCAGTAAGCATTCACACTGCATTTTCACAGGAAATGAAATTTCTGTAGTTCATTTTTGGAGTTGACTCTATTCAAGATGGCCGCCACAACAAAGCAATCATTAACATACAAATGCCTGCCAACCTTCTAAATATGGACCTACATGGAGTGGTAGTAGCTGAGAGCTATTTAAACACATACTTTGAGGGTCAACGTGTTGTATTTTTTTAAAAGTTGGAATAAAATAGCTTCAACTCCTTCATTTCTCAACAAGCAATCTTTGTCTAGAACTTTGGCGGGTGACGTGCATCCCTTCAAGGACGACTAGGCCTTCGATTTATTCGATTAACAGATTAAATAAACTACGTTAATGAAGTATTCAGAGTAATTGGTGCAATAAAACTAAACGTTGTGGTTTTTGTGAGGAATGATTCAACGTTGGCGGCTAAATTCTCAGGTTTTGTGCAGCTCAAAAACATTGGAATGAAAATGAGTTTTTATGACGCTTAAGTTGAAAAAGCACACAGTTCCACATCAGAACCGTTAACTCCAGTTATTAGACTTTAATAGTTCCGTTACATGACGCTTGCTTTGGCCTTTTACCTGCAGATGAATCAGAATTTTTCAGGTTCTACAAAAGTGGGCTCAGTTTCCCTCTATACTTTGAAGAACCACACCTTGGAGCACACGTTTTCTCTGCAGCACACAGACGAATGAAAACTGTCAGCTCACACAGGAAACTGTAACCACACATGGATTCAATGGTGGCGTGCAGCATCCTGTGACCCCCTCAGACCCTGTGACCTGATTAGGAACTTAAATGTGGCCTTGTGTACCTTGAACGCAACCTGAACTCTCTTTCTGAGCAGACAAGACTATAATGCTGAACAGAAAAGCCAAAACAGAAAATCAGCAATGCACGCCTGCAGGCTGTGAAACCAGAACGCTCCACAGAGGTCCCTTAAACACCTCTTGATTTCTCTTGAATATGTCTGGGCGACATTTGTTCCACCTGAAAGTCGTTATAGAGCATTAATTGTACTCATTTCTCTTGTGAGAGTCATTTAAAATGCCTGTTAATGACTCTTGTGTACAGCAGGTTAATAATTTACAGCCTAATCTGCCCTTCAGGGACGTGGTTCAGCTCCTTCAGCTGATACCTGAACCTGTTACATGTGAAATCCTTTGAATCTCTCCTGTGATCTTTACAGGAAGTCCTCCTGCTGTGATTTGAGGTTTGTAATGAAAACATACTCACCAAAAGGCTGGAAGGAGAGCAGACAATCAGCTGAAGAAATGCACAGTGAGCTCAGAAAGCAGCTGCAGCTCTCTCAAAGCCTCTCTCTGCCTCTGAGGTGTGGCTCCAACCAGGAAATCCATCCTCTTTTTCACCAAACTTCATTTTTCTCTTGTCTCCTCCCTCCTTTTGTTTCTGTTCTGGCAAACAGCACCCCCTGCTGGCAAACATAACACACAGCAAAGGCTTCTTCAGTGCCATAAATGGAGACACAAAAGCTGCCAAATACCATAAACTCTTAAAATGCCACTGATCTGTGTCAGTTTTAAACACGGTGCATAAAGAAAACAGCTGTTTGCTCCAATTAAAGTTAATTTTAATTAATTATAAGTTTTCCACTAAACTGAACAGGAAGTTATGCACTTGCATTTCATTATCACAAGAATCTGAACAGGGAATAAAATTTAAATCTGTTTTACTAACCACACAGTGTGAGAGCATCACTGATCCTAACCAGGACAATCATACTGGAAAGTTGCAGTGCCTTCAAAATAAAGTGGGTTATTTGTTAAAATAAATAAAAATCTACATCTATATTAATGATCAGGAATCTGCAAACTTTAGGATCAAAAGAGACATTTCTGCCCCTTTGGTCACTAAATTAATCGTGTCCAGAGCCACAAAATCTGCTACAATTGTCATTATCAACTGGTGGCCCATGGGCCACTTTAAATTTGTTAGAGGGGGCTTTTCTGTCCAGTAGGTATGAAATTATAAAACTAAAAACATTCAATGTTTGTTGAAATGTATTGATATATTTACATTTTAAGACAAAAGAAAAGACTGAATCCATCTATCCATTATCTACTCACCTCTTCCTTTTCGGGTTGCATTGGTTACAAGTCTATCAGAAGACTGGATTCTTGTGGAAAAAAAAATATTTTGCCAATTTAAAAACTAAATTAATGAACAGTTCAGATTTATGTGATTTTTATTAGTATTGCGGAGTAATTGAGTCAGTCAGAGTTTCTTTATTTTCTTTACTTTATTTGAAGAAATAAAACATAAAGTTAAAGTGAGCATAATTTACTCTGTGGTATGCACATATTTGCAAAGGAACTGACAGGAAAACTGCTAAAACTTGTCTTTTTTGTTCTAGGTATAACATCCTACAGTATAAAATTCAGTGTTAAGTCAGTTTTGGTCAATGCTTGAAAGAGACGCTGCGGAGGGTCCAAAGAGCCACATATGGCTCCGGAGCCGCAGATTGCAGACCCCTGTTAATGATTGTAAAATAATTTGTATGAGGTTAAAGACATTAGCTCAAGTAGTTTATGTTGTTTAGTCTAGTTTATGTATGTGGCTCCAATTTAAATTAAAAATCACATACGTTCAACAACAAAGTGTTGATTAAGTAACAAATGTTAAAAATATATGTCATATTTTATTTTCAATCAATGTTTGGCTGTTTTAATGTAAGTCTACTTTAATGTGGTTTTTTTTTTTTTTTTTTTTTTTTTTTTTTGTAACAGAGAAAAACAAATACAGTATTTTAAAATGCAGATTTTAAAAAAGATAACAGAAAAAAATTACGGAAGTCGTTCCTTTTATTTTGAAATAAACAACCGGAAATGAAATTGTACAAAACGGATTGTTTTACTCAATGAGCTCATTGAACCTGCGGCAGAGCATCAGATGCACCATTTGATTGACTGACATTAAAAAGCAGAACAAAAAAGGAGAAGAGATTTTTTTTGTTCCTCCAAAATAACAGACACCACCTTTATTTTGGAACCGAAAACGATCTGATACATAAACAGGTAAATCAGCTTCATTTCTTCTTTACTTTTATTATTTTATTCTTTAAAGCTAGAGATGGATTAGATAAATAATAGTGATAAGAAACGCACCTTCTGAATATTAACAGAGCTATAGATTGTTGGGTTTTCTACAGTAAAACCTTTTTATTAGGCTGTGTAATGCGCATGCGCTTCGCCGGCCAACGCCTCAAACTCAGACTGATGCTCCCCTGCAACAAATTAAAATAAACAATCAATAATCAGTAGCTACAACTTGTAAAAATTGATTCTTATTATTCGTATCCGTCCTTAATATGTAATTGATCCGGGAAACAGCGCCGGAACTAAAATGACATAAATCTGAATGGAGTTTGGCGGAAGGTTTATTTCAGGCTGCTGGGGACTCGGTGACCCGGTTTCTGTTTCAACGTTAAGAATAAAACGCATTTGTCCGAAAATAACTGATGATGGACCAGACCAAGACACAGAACCCGGTCCCATTACATCATTTCTTCTGTCTGCCCATTAATGAGCTCAGATCACGTGATGGTGCTAATTAATCAGAAATCTGAGAAAACCTTTTAAAATTTATACAAAATAGTCCAAGTTCTGATTATAGATCTGGTTGTTTTTAAGATATTTATATGACTTAAGTACTGCAAAGTCACTTAAAAAGTGCATCTAGTGACTAAAAATAGTTTAAATATGTATATAAAAATACAGTAAATCCGTCAGTGTTTTTTTTTCCTTCAAAGTAATTATATCTTAATTTATTTGTCAATAGTAACATTTATTCAAAAATTGGCTTCACAAGATGAAACCTTTTTTTTTTTTTTTTTGAACACTATCTTACAAGTTAAAAAAAGGCACAAATAAACAACGATCTGTACAGAACTGAGCAGCAGATGAAATTTAGGTTTAAGCAGACCATGAAAAAATAAATAAACTGGATTACGGTAAATACAATATGTAAACAAATGAGCAGAGCAAAGTTATTTAAAAAATAAATCAGTAACATATTCATACATACAGTAGGTTGTATTTGAGCTAATTTCAGGCTTTTTTAATATAAAATATTAAGTTGAGAAAGACTTTGCATACAGGAACAGCTTTAGTATTTAAAAAAAAGTGAAAAGTATTTAATTATTTCCATTTTTTTTTTTTGACATTGCACATCAGCTTTAGCCACAGACTAATTTCCATTTGGTCCCTAAGACAGTTTAACATGACCAAAAAAAGCCAAATACTAAAAAAAAAAAAAAACAATTAAAGTATATGTTATAATATACCCAAAGTAATGTTAAAATCATCCAATTTATATAAAGCGACGTTTGAATAAATAAAAACCAAGGTCAGCAGCTTATTTAAATGTATTTATAAAGTCTTTTATTATTATTTAGCATGAAAACATATTTGAAATTAACACATTTTCAAATCCTGAGGAAGAAAGTTTTATTTAATCAGGAAACTGATTCCCTGAAAGATTTTTTTTTTTTTTTTTTTCTGGACTGGTCCAACAGTGTTTGCGCTTTACTTTTTTAAATTTTAGACCTAAAGATGATGGAGAAATCAAGCAGCCAGTACGACTCCTTCCTGTTCTGGAGACAACCGATCCCAGCTCTGGACATGTCGGAGCTGGAGGACCTGGGGTTGGCGGACAGCAGGCCGATCAGCAGCAGCAAACCAAAAGACAAGACGTCCCAGCTGTGGAGTCAGGACAGCGAGGTGAGACGTTCATTTACATTGAATTAAAGCATGAATCCATGATGTGAAATCGTGTTTACTGTTCGTCATCTGTGCGTTGGAGCTGCAGGAGCCGCTGTCCGAGTTCTCCTCCTTCAACTACTGGAGAGCTCCAATCGCCGACGTGGACTCCCTGCTGGCGGACCTCAACCTGCTGCTCTGAAACCACCACGATCCGAGCCCGGATCAGTCCTGCACCATTTCAATCTCGCCGATAAAAATCTAAATCCAGATCCGTCCAACTCTTTGACCTAACTCTGCTTTCCACAAACACTGAAGTAACAATTTTTGCATCTGGAGTTAAAGTGCTTCTCACTGATTTAACATTCATAAGATGCAGTTTACATTAAGAGAAATTCAACTCTGGAAGTATCACATTCATGAGCTGCAGATTGTCAAAGTATGCTTATGTTTATTATTTATTTAAAACTACAGGATGAATGCATGATGTCACTGACTGAGAACTGTTGTTATTCTGGAATTTTGTTGAACAAAATCTATCTGATGTTAAATAAGGCTTCAATTTTCCCATTTTGAAGTTGTTTTTTTTTTTTTAAGTTTAAATGTTTATTATTATGAGTTTGGTTCATATTTGTACCTTTTGTTATTTTATTTAAAGCTGCTTTAACACTAAATTCACATTTATTTATTTCAGCTGTTGCATTATTAATGCAATTCAAATTTAACACTTCCTCACAATAATAAAATGTGATTTTATATACCCATGTTGCTTAAATTAAATTAAGAAATTAAGCCCCAAGGAAAATTAAAAATCCATTCTGGCCAAATCTCATTAGGCTGGTTATTCCTCACAGACAGTTTTGCGCCATTTCTTTGCGCTTTTCTGGGATCAGCGTCTGCTTTAACTGTGCGATACAATCAACGGAAATTCTGTTGTTGACAATGACCTCAGGTCTGTTTTAAAAGCATTCGACAAAGCCCGCCCACTCCGGGCACCTCCGGTGTCGCGAGGCCGCCATATTTGCACCAGAAGAAAACACAAACGGGAGTTTTTTTTAAGGGTTGTAGGCAGGTAAACCCCGCTGAAATACGACTCCCGAAAATAGACTTAGTTACGAGGCTCTTCAAGAGAAAGCTGTAAAACCAGCGTTACTTTGACTGTTTTTATGAGTGTAAGCTAACGGCTAGCAGGTCGGCTGGCAAAATACCAAAATAAAAACAAAGTCTGCACTTCCTGTCAAATCTTTCAGAATAAAATACAAATTATAGTCCCAACCATAAATAAGTAAAATTTTCTTTAAATTACGTACCGCGAACATTTTAAATCAGTAATGGTTAATTAATTGCAGAAAATGTCCCGCAGTTTTATGAGTCAAGCGCAATTTTTCTGTTAATTTGAGCATTTTTTCCCGAGTACAGGCACTTTAATTTTTTTGACAAGATACTGTCCTTTTTACTTGAGAATGAATGTAATAAAAATACAAGTATTACTCCTGCAGCGGTGAGTTTTACCCGCTGTTAAAAGTACAATTACCTGTACAGTACATGTATTAAAATTTAGAGAACTCAACTTACTTCCTACTATTTTACGCTGAAGGTTGAATCCGTAACATCCGGTTGTGTAGCGACCGCTTTTCGCTAACTTTCGCAGTAAACAAGCTTTGCAGAGTCTGACATGCTGCAGTGGTTCTTGGTGTCTCGGGCTTTGCAAAATTTTTATGTAATCCTTCGCATCACTAGCTTTTCTTACGTATCGCGGAACAATAAATGCGCAAAAGTCCCTCTTTAAGAGGGGCTTGTTGAATTTAGCCGGCTAGCGTGCTAACATATTAGCAGAGAGGAGTAGCCTGGCTAGCCCCACTAAACTACACACACGGTAAGTCGCCGTTCCGCAGTCCTACATTAGCAGCAGACATAAATTTTCTCCGATTTAACACCTTAAATTGTTACAAAAATAAAAGAGGCAAAATAAAATCCCATCACGAGTCTTCAGTAAGCGGTTTGACGGTTCACGCTTGTGAATGCATCTAACCGGATGTGGAAGTAGTTTTTTCCTCCGTGTGTAAAATAGGAAATTTCTGTGTGACTTGACTTCCCCCGGAAAGCCAACAACTTAATATCAATCAGTTTCCTGTCTGTGCCACTGTAAATGTATCAAGTGCTTAGATAAACACTTTTATGCCGTGAATGGATGGATAGGCGCTTAGAGAGGGGAGCAGGGGGCTAACGTGGCACATGGCGGACTGTTTTCTGGCCACGAAGGCGCGTAAAATGGCTTCTCGGCCGCGGAGAGAAAAGTCTCGTCCTTCTTAGCCGATTCGCAATACTAAACCCTGTACGTGCATTGGGTTCCATTATCGGACGCGGCTAACAGTTTTCGTTCAAAACAAAAAGCACTAGTTTCACTTTTGAATCCGCACAGACACTCGTCACACCTCATAAATCACGTGCTTGCTTTTCTTATTGTTTTTCATTGCATCGTGTGGATTCGGTTAGCTGATTAAATACTATGTGCTTTTATACTCGGGACTTTAAGCCAATTTTTTGCTACTTTTAAATGTGATGTGCATTGTTAAGGTCTTCCTTACTAAGAGTCGTCACTAAAAAGTAACAAAAAATGCTCACCAGAGGAACATGTAAAGAAGTTTGTCCAGATTTAGTCTTGATGGGACAGCGGAGAGTATGTCCGATAATGGACGCCTACTACTGTAGTTAGCTTTGCAAGAAGCTAACAATTCTACTTCGTGAGAAAATAATGTTTAACTTTCAAAGGAAAAAAAAGCTTTCCGTCATTGTGCTCCATTCATGCAACAAAAAAATTGAATTCTGTGAAATTTAATTAAAACGTTGCTGTTTTATTTGATAAATCTGAAGCTTTCTTTCGTCTTAGAGCTTCTGCCTTTCAGTTATTTTGTTTATATTTTGTCCAATAAAATGTGGTAAAACACCCTCTAAATATTTCCATACTGTCCAAATTTGAATATAAGTTTTTTTTCTGATAGTCTGAAATTAAACAGATTTACACATAGAAAGCATTAATAGGATTTAGTGTATCTTGATAACTTCTCAGTAGAAATAAATGTTATTGATGTAACCGGTTAATAATTCACATTCAGATATTCTTTATTGTCGTTCGCGCCACATGTGATGCATCGTAGAAGCTGTTCCGCAGTCTAGTGGTTCTACACTTAATGCTCCTTAACCTCCTTCCTGAGGGGAGTGGGGCAAAAAGTGTGTGCTGGGTGAGTGGGGTACTTCGTGATGCAGGTGGCCCTCTTCCTGCATCTAAAGGTGTATAATAATACATCTATTCAAAGGTCTGAGCTCAAAGATGGCTGTGAAGCAGTGGTACGGCAGCTGACTTTAGACCAGAAAGTTGTAGGTTTGATTCCCAGCCATGCCCCCATGTGTCATAGTGTCCTTGAGCAAGAAACTTACAGTAATCCCAAACTGCTCATTAGGAAAATATCTCCCCGCTCTACATTGCAGAGTACAATGATGACAAAGATGACGTTACATAGCACATAAGTTTAAAAAAAATCTGGTGCGTTGATGTGTTAAACGCGGCAGCTGTGATAATACAGTACAGTATTTGTAGTCCGTTTTTATCAGCGGTGTGCAGCCACCAGTAACATCAGTTAAGACTGAGACCCGCTCGTTCTGGGATAGCGGTACCAAACGAGATAAAGGCAACTTCATTTTGCGTTTACATTTGGTTTCAGTTGGACTTCTATTAGATGGAACAAAACAAAAGACTTCTGAAGACCAGGTTGCAGTAAGATAATTTAGGATTGTTTCATGATCAAAACTGATCACTTGTATTGATCTGTCAGATGTCACTCGTGGACCTGGGGAAGAGGCTGCTGGAGGCGGCTCGAAAAGGGAACGACGACGAGGTCCGGAACCTGATGGCCAACGGAGCTCCGTTCACGACGGACTGGGTAAGAAACGCGCCTCTGGTGTCGCATGGAGAGTTTTATTTTATTTTCTAAATACGTTTGTGAAGATTTCAGCGTTGTTGCTCTCACAAAGCGATAATATCACAGAAAGAGTCTTTAACTCAGCCTGAGCAGCGTCTTCATGTGTGCTTCACCTGTGTGAGACTCATCTTGTGTTTCGAACAGTTGGGAACGTCCCCCCTCCACCTGGCCGCTCAGCACGGTCATTACTCCACTGCAGACGTCCTGCTGAGAGCAGGCGTCAGCAGAGACGCCCGCACCAAAGTGGACAGGACCCCGCTGCACATGGCTGCTGCTGAGGGACACACAGTCATCGTGGAGCTGCTGATCAGGGTAGGACGTCCTGCTTTCTGTTGACCTGTTGCAGATTTTAAGCTATTTTGTTGTTCAGTGTATTTAGTTCTTAGAAGCCTCCTCCATATTGACAGGAAGTGTCTCTGAACAGCTGTTTCATTCTGCATATAAACATACACAGGTTCTTGTTTGTTACTCTTCCCGCCATTGTTGTATTTACAGACCCTTTCCAAAATAATTAGAATATCATGGAAATGTTGTTTAACTTTAATAATTCCATTCAAAAAGTTAATAGATGATAGATTCAGGGCCCACAATTTAAACAATTTCAAGTATTTATTTGATTATTTTCACATAATTTGGTCTTCCAGCAAAACAGGATTTCAAAAAATTAGAAAACTGTGGAGAAATCAGCCCAAATGTTGCAGGGCATGAATATTTTAAACTGAGTGTGACACACTAATCATCTACTAAACTCAAAGCACCTGCACAGGTTTTCCCAGATGTCATTAAATTGCTTCAGTTTGGTTCAATATGGAAAAGACTGCAGACATAACTGTCCAGAAGACTATCATTGATCCCTCCATAGAGGATGGGCAAGCCACAAAAGTTCATAGCTAAGGAGGCTGGCTGTTCACAGAGTGCTGTGTCCAAGCATTTCAATGGCAAGTCTAGTGGAAGGACAAAATGTGGCAGGAGAAGATGCACCAGCAAAAGAGACGACCATGGGCTTCAGCAGATTATCGAACAGAGAAGATTCTAGAATCTGGCAGAGATCCAGAAAGACTGGAATGAGGCGGGAGTCACAGCTTCAAAAACTACCACATTCAGATGCATCCAGGAAATGGCTAAGGTTACAGTTACAACTGTCGGGTTCCTCGGTCCTCTTTTCCAATGAAAGTAAAGTGTGCCTTTCATTCAGAAATCAAGGTCCAAGGGTTTGGAGGAAGAAAGGTGAGGAACAGAACCCATACTGCTTGACGCCCAGTGTGAAATATCCACAGTCAGTCATGATTTGAGGTGCAATGTCAGGTGCAGGTGTTGGTAAACTCTGTTTTCTTAAATCCAAGGTCACCACAACAGTCTACCATAATGTTTTAGAGGACTTTGTGATTCCTTATTCTGAGGATCTGTATGGAGATGCAGATTTCATCTTCCAGCAGGACCTGGCCCCTGCCCATGCTGCCAGATGTACCAAAACCTGGTTTGATGCCCATGCCACAGTGCTTGACTGGCCAGCCAACTCGCTAGACCTAAACCCCATTGAGAATCTATGGTGTACAGTATTCTCAAGAGGAACATGAGGGGCACCAGACCCAAGAACAAAGAAGAACTGGCAGCATCAAGGAAATCTGGACTTCCATAACTCCCAGTCAGTGCCACAGGCTGATTGCCTCAATGCCACGTCGCATCGAGGCAGTGATTAAGTCAAAGGGATTCCCATCCAAGTATTGAAGATTGACATATAATTTTGAATGTACCATATTTTTTATTGATTTGTTGTTATCCTAATTTCTTTCTTCTTTATTTCCAGCAAAAACCGAGTAGTGTGGTCTGATGTCTTATCCTGTTTTTGTGGGTTTCATGAGCTGGAAGCCCAAATTATGTAAAAATAAACAAATAAATACTTGAAATTGTTTAAATTGTGGGCCCTGAATGTATCATCTATTAAAGATGAACTTTTTGAATGGAATTCTGAAAGTTAAACAACTTTTCCATGATATTCTAATTTTTTGGAAATGGTCGGTACATGTATATTACACACCTTTTTAGTTTTATGAAGAGCCTGTAACTAATTTATTAAATATTTATAATTAAAAATCAGAAGTTGTAGTTTTCATATTCTTCTTGAAAATCTTCTTCCAGAGCGGAGCCGACATCAACGCCAAAGACATGCTGAAGATGACGGCTCTTCACTGGGCGGCTCAGCACGGACACCACGGTGTGGCCGAGGCGCTCGTCAAGCACGGAGCCGACGTGCACGCTCGCAGCAAATTCGACAAGACGCCGTTCGACATCGCAGCTGACATCCAGCACACAGAGCTGATGTTGCTGCTGCAGGTGAGAAAAACTACCTGAAGGAAAAAACTTGTTACCTCAACAGGATGGTTCAGGCTCACTGCAGCGTTTTCAACAAAAAGGTGATCTCTGCTGAAAACAGTTTAAAAAATGTGTCGACAGTCAGAATGAAAGTAAACACAGAGCAAGAAGAGAGGAGTCTCATTCATCGGTTTACCTCAGAAGAGTTAAGTCTTTCCGGGACAGAGCCGCTGCGAAGTCCCGCCTCTCGTCTCGTTCGACAAAATCGTTCTAGTTTGGATGTAAAGAACAAAAACTCACTTCTAATGTGAAAAAGTAAACATTTAGTACTAAAACGCTGTTTCACATGCACGCACGCTGCAGAATCAGGCGTTCCAGGGCTGACCGTGGCCGACTGCTGTCAGTTAATCTGAAGGCAGGAAGTAAATAACGGGTGCACCTGCAGCTCGCTCGTATCTCTGGGTCAGTACAAGCGAAAGAAAAACAATTTAGAAAGTTTAGTTTCTATCATAAACAGATAAAAAAATATATAAAGAAAATAATAAGTTAGGGAAAAAATGATCAAAGAGTGGGTGACACAAGTAATTTTGTCCCAAAACAAGACCTCGTTTTTGTCTACGGATTCTGAAGTGGTAGTCTGGAGAGTCATCACAAAACTCCGGACTGTAATTTATAAAACTAAATAAATGCAATAAAATACCATAAGTGTTTTGTCAATTAAAAAAAAAAAAAAAAAAACTGAAATGTGCAGGTTTTTTATTTATTTATTTATTTATTTATTTTTTAGCAAAAGACCCTTAAAGAAGAGTTTAATTTTTTAAAGTTTTATAACAAAATTTTTATTTCAGGTTGAGATAGCTTTAAAATACTGGCTAGTTTTTTTGTATTTTTCCTCTAAAGAACATAAAGAGTTAAAACCGTCTTATTCAGATGTACACAATATGATGCTTCAGATTTATTTTGTCTATTGTTACAGAAAACACTGAAGTTTTACGCTGCATGCATTCATGGGGGACATTTTGCTACGTTAAGATAAATTCATTGTGACATACTGGTAATTCTTTATTACGTAGATTATTGAAAATGTACGTTATCGCACGCTACAAAATTGATTGACAGCTGCTGCTGATTATGACTTCATAACTCTCTTCATAGCTGTGATGCAGGCAAGACATTTTCATCGGTGATCAGCGTTTAAACCGTCTGCGTGCACCAACATTTTCACCACACACACAACATTTTGTGTTGATGTTGGGAAATGACTGAGCCTCCTACTCTAAAAGTTACTGGGAAGGCTGATCACAGCTTTACTGGTTTCACAAGTGGCTGTGACTCTGGCGATAAAAGTCGTTCCCCTCTAATGATAAGGTTCAGTCCAAAGGTGTTGGATAAGACTGCAAACCCCAAGTTGCTCCCCCTGGTGGCACGTTTTATGGTTTACATCTGCAGATTTTAACCCGTTACCTGCACATAATAAAACATTGCACATACTTTTTAAAGTCATTTGAGAGAATGTTGTTTTGTGTGTTTGCAGGAGAGCATGCAGAACCAGGTCAACATAAACCAGGTGAGCATGAACGTCGAGACCAGCAGCACCCCCAGCCAGCCGCAGTTCATCATCCAGGGCATTCCTGCCATCCAAGGCGGGGTAGTCAACCTGGCAGACCTTCTCAACAAGGCTAATGCAGGTACACACACACTTTTGCTATCTCTGTGGGGGCTTCCAGTGCGTTTCATCGCCTTGTTTAATTGTGCGTGTTTTTGTCCTTCAGGAGAGTCGGAGGAGGCGATGGCTGCCAGCGCCTTGGACTCCAACATTCAGCATGCCACTGTCGTCAACGAAGGTGGTCAGAGGGTCATCACCATAGTAACGGACCAGCACGGCAACCTGCAGACCACCGGGGGGATGTCGCAGCCGTTTTTTGTCACGATGCAGCACGGACAGCAGAGTACGGCACCGACCGCTTTTATTCAGAGACATCCCCGCGTCGTTTTGTTGCCTAACGTGTTTTTAATTTTAATTTTTTGTTTTTAGTGCTGGCAGTACCAGCCAATACAGTGACGGAGGAGGTGGTCGCAGAAGAGGCCCAGCCTCCACCCTCCAGGAAGAGGAAGCTGGAGATGACTAACAACCACAGTGAAACAGGAGAGACGGTCAGTAGAGCATTTTTGTGATAAAAGAACTGTGATTATTTCCTTAAAGGTTTAATTAAACTCCTGCCAGTGGGTCATGAGGAGTAGGCCTGTCGCGATAAACAATAAATCAATTAATCGCATGATAAATGAAAATTATCAACCTCATTTTCATTTATC
>JARVLU010000583.1:22967760-22987482 GCA_031762415.1 Simpsonichthys santanae | reverse complement strand
AATTACTAATTATTGTCAAATTTCAAACAATATTATTGTTTATCGCAATAATTTCTGAGACAATTAATTGCCCAGCAGTATTTGTTATCTTGACAGGTCTAGTGAGAAGCAGATAAATAAAAACAGGCGTGGGCAAAAACTTCATTGCCTTCAGTGGTGGGAGATCAACTTTACTGCATTGTAAATTCCCTTTAAGAGCACTTTTTATGTAACTTTTTTCTACGTTTAGTTTGAATGATTCAGGCGAAATTTGTCTTGTTTTAGCAAACTGTGAAAATCTGAGTTTTATTTTCATTATTGATCAGTTGTAGAGCTTTGTTTCTTGTTTCAGACTCAGAATTATAAACATAAAAATAATTACTTGACAATAGATAAACTGCTTGAAAATGTCATTCTTAACATCTTTAACATGAGTTTTAATGAGCAGGAGACGTTGGTTTAGTTTTACCCGAACGCTCTTTTACGTTGCTTCAAAACAAAAGGCTTCAATAAGTGAAACGTCTTCCTCAACTCTTCTTTCTCCTTCAGGAGCTGCTGCAGAGACAACTGCAGGAAGCCAACAGGAAGGCCCAGGAGTACCGACAGCAGCTGCTGCGGAAGGAGCAGGAAGCCGAGGAGTACCGCATGAAGCTGGAGGCCATGGCCCAGAGTCAGGCCGGCGCCAACAATGCCGTCGGCGCCACCACCAACGCTGCCAGCCCTGAGGAGGTGGTGGGAGGAGAGGACGAGGAGGAGGGGGCTGCTGGCGTGGTGGAAGAGGAGGGCGAGATGGTGGTGCTGCAGGAGGGCGGCATCATCATGGAGGGGGAGGAGGGTCAGGTGACTCTGGTGGAGACGGGAGGAGAGACAACTCAGGTCAGCTCCTAACAGAGAGAGGAGGAGACACCAGTAAAACCCATCAGAACAGTGGGGGGGCTGATGAGACTCATGGATTTAACAGACTGTGGGGGGTGAAGAAGCTGACTCGTGGCAGGAACCGTCGTGAGTCTCCTGAATCCAGCAGGAGACGCGATAGAGGAGGGATCACGGTGACGTTCATCATTTTAAATGTGACTCACCCGATGCTTTCAGGTCAGGAAGCTCCGCGAGGACCTTCTGCGTTTCCTCCTTCTGGACGCCTCGTGTGTGACAGCAGTTAAGATCCTCTGAGCGCACGGGACCTTTGTTTGATCGTTTGTTTTTACTTTTTTTATGTAACTTCCAGCAGATCCTCCGCGCAGGAGAAGAAACATTTTGCTTCCCTGTTTGAATTTGGAGTAAAATGTGAAGAAAGAATCTCCAGACTGAGGACGTGCAGGATATGTTCGACGAAGCAGGAATTTAGAGCGGTAGTTTGTCCCTTTTACAACTTTCTGGATGCCATTGATTATCCCCCTCCACATTGTTTATACCTTTTTATTTACACCATGTTTTTGTCTGTTCAGTAAATCCCAGAGTCGTCTAATGGCTTCATGACGACACATTCTGGTCCTCTTTAACATCCAGCAGTAATTGTCTTTTGTTTTATGGTTTAAAATCTAGTTTTATTTAAAAATGAACCCATTGTTGGGCTGAACTGAGCTCACCTGTGGGCCTGATTTGGCCCCTGGACCACCAGTTGAACGTCCCTGCAGTAACTGTTGCCTCAGACATGTTTTCCAGGATTGATTGGACTCTACAGGAACATCCTCTGACCTAAACTCCAACTTATTTTATGCGTTTTGTTTCGATGTTTCTTAAAGTCTATGTTGTTTTCCGTTTTTGGACATAGGCGCTCAAATCACCTGTTCCTTGAAATAATGTCAGAACGTCAAACAGCATTTCATTTACTCAATTATTGTTTACGAGAAAACTCAAATGGCCTGATGGGAATTTCTTACGAAGCAAGAACTATTTTCTTGGACTTGATACGATGCTCTTGACTTGTTTTCTGTTTTGTTTTTTTCTTAATAATCTAACATCTAAAACTAATGAAATAATGAAGTTTATTTAACTCAAAATCCTGATTCGGTGTGACCTGGATTCATTAAACCACAGATTTTCCTTCGTGTTAATGATGACTATTATCTTTTTCGCCCCAGCTGGTTGTTATAAAGTCATTAAACTTAATAAGTTTGACTTGGGTCAAATGTGGATCCGCTGCTTCATTTATTTTTATCATTTCTCAATTATTTTACAAACTGTTTAACTGAAATAAATTCATTTTTATCCACATTTTAGGATAACGTCAAATGCCTTTTTCTCAAGAAAACCTTTCAATGATCCAAAGATACTCTGTTAATTTGGAAAAATATTTTAAAAAGTTGCACATTTTTAGCTTCTTGACATACATAATTTTATAAAGATTATTCCCATGTCATACACTAGCTATATATTTTACATCAACCTTATCAGCTGTTAGTATGTGAGAGAAAAAAATATGTGTAGATGCCTGAAATGTTAATTTTTTTTCTACTTCTGTGGTCTAAATTTCCTAACTGGTGCCATCTCAGGTGCTGTTTGTGCTTTTTCAATTGAAACGATTTAATCATGGCAAGAAACGATCAATTCTTTAAGCTTCAAAGGAAAGCAGGTGAACGACTAAAACATTTTCCGAAGACTTTGTTTAAACTGTAAAAATGAACCAAGCTTAAACATCAGGACTGAATCCAGGTGATGGATTTGTAACGTTGAAACATTTTAGTTGATATCAGTGCTTCAGGTTGTGGCCATGGCTCTGGATCAAGTAACTTCAAACAGAAGATACGACTTTTAAGCAAAGCAGCGTTCAAAACCTGCATAAAATGAAAGAATGTAAAGACTTTAGATGTGAAACTACCAAACGTTTTAAAGTCACATGATCATTTTAAAGGTTTCCTGCTGGTCCAGTTCACATTTATCATCAGTGACCATTTAAACCAGTCGTGTCCTCGTTTCCTTTCTCTTTTCCAACATTCAACATTGTTCAGTTATTTTTATAATCTTTGCAACACTTTTCTATGTACATATAAAGTTGTATTTTTTTATAACTTTGACTTCTTGATTGCTTCTCAGTAAAGGTTCTGATTTTCTGCTGTGAAATATAAACTTTTTTGACAAAGGTTCTTCTATTTTTTTTTTTTTTTTTTACATTTTTCGCAGCTCTGACTTGTAAAAACCCACATTTAATCTGTAAATTTGCACATACACTCTATTATTAGTCTTCTGTCTCATTAAAACGTTTGTACAAACTCAAAATATTCAGATTAAATTTTAATGGGTGTTTCAGTCAGAATTTAACAAGTTTTTTTTTTGTTGTTGTTTTTTGTTTTGAGAGCCGAAGTGCAAAAGTTATTAAAAAGTTAGATTATTGTTATGTAACGGTACTCATTGCAGTGTCATGACGAGTCATTAAAATTTCTTCAAGGAAAATATATTTTTCTTATATAATATACAAGGTTTTGTTTTTGATTAGCTATTTTTGTACATGTACCCAAATACACATCATGCATTGCTGTTTTCCCTGAACAAAGTTTTAATTACGTATAATTTTTAATCAAGTGCACTAAAATTTCATATTTTGACAGCTATCATGGCTTTGTATGCAGTAAGAGTTTTGTTTACATAGAAAAAAATATTTTTAAAGAGATGACATCTGCTGAAGTCTTAAAGTTAAAAATTTAACAAGTTAATCATTGCTTCCATTGTACCTTCAGGTTAGCTACGGATAAGTTTAATGCCGATCAATCATGATTGACGTGTCCACTGTCCAATCAGCTGCAAGCACACTGACACGCTCCTTTCATTCCGAGAGCTGGGGGTGGGGCTGTAGTGGAGGGGGCAGGGCGCAAGGTATCATGGAGGATCAGTAGGCAACTTGCGGCCAGCAGAAAAGGGCAGCGACTGCTCTGATCCCGGGACTTTCAGTTGTTCTTCGCTCGCTTTTTTTTAAATTTTTTATCAACCACGACGCATATTTCGACATGGAAATGAAGAAGAGGATCACTTTAGAGCTGCGGAACCGGAGCCCGGCAGAGGTAAACGAATTAAGACCTTAATAACATGTTTATTGTCGCCTGAAATAGTCCGTGATGTGTGGTCCGGAGTTCGGGCACGCTGCGCTCCCCTCTGCTTCCCTCACGGACCTCGCTCACTCTTCGGATAATTCGCCCGCTAAACTATTAAAAAAACATGGATCATGTAATAATTGGAGCGTGACCCGCAGCGGTTTCAGCTGAATGAGGAGCATCTCACGCAGCTCGGTCCCGCCCGCCCCCCTCGCTATCTCCGGTGAAATCCCGTCGTCTTATCGAGGCACAAATTATCAGCATCCGTCCACGCTGGAGCCGAAACACGGCGACGGAGCAGCGAGGCGAGCCCCTCGGTCTGCGCAGAGCAGCGAGGCTTTAACACAGGGGTGGGGGTGAAGTCGGCTAAAATGTGACAAAATGGTGTCAGACGGTGTTCAGATTAGCTGTTCGGGGCTCGGATAAGCTCGACAACAACTGTCGGTTGGAGTCGTCGTCCCCACCGAGCGGACATTTTGAACTTCGACGACTTCGGACTTTTTTCGTCGTGTTTTCTCACTTTTCCCTGCCCCGCAGATGAATCCACGACACGACTCGTCGCGCTTCCTTATCTATTGTTTTGTTTTATTTTAAATTAAACGTGCGCGGCTGGGGCGACCCAGTTCGGGCAGCAGAGGTCGGTCGCCGTGTCGTAGTAACGCGTTACCTCGTTACAGAAAGCGGATTAGCTTTCGCGTCGATTTTTAATTTTTAGACAAAATGACACGGTTTCGAGCCGACACCGTCACGGGCTGATTCGAAACGCCGCCGCATCGCTGTTAGTGCGAGCGGGCGGCGACGGGCCGGGCTCTGCTGGGGGTTTGACTGAACCATGTAACGGGACAAGATGGCGTTACTCCCGCGCTTTAAAGTACCAGCGCCAGCTTGGCCGTTAGTGTGATATGGACGGCCTAAGATAAGTTTAATGTGCGAGTGTGATATAAAACCATCAGATCCGCGTCATGTTTTATGTATTGGAGGGAGCCGGCAGATGGTGAACGCAGAGAATCCACCTCCTCCTCCTGCAGCACCTCCGCTCTGCATGCAGATTATGGCGGGTTCGAGTCTGCGCACTGACGGCGGAGACGATGGAGCTGCAGGCTGATGCTCGCACCCGGCTTATATAAGCAGAAAGCCCCAAAGAATTCTGGGAAATGAAAGCAATTTGCACCAAGTCCTTCACCAGCAGCAGCAGGTGCTCCAGTTCATCAGAAGCACCATAAGAAAAAAAAGCACGCGTTGTTTTCATTTATTTATTCATGCTTTGTCTGTTAGCGAAATATCTCATAAACTACTGGACGGAACTCGATGAAACTCAAAACAGCAGCCGACGCCAAAAGACTCAAGAATGGCTGCGTTTCAAGACATTTCAACAGATAACTTGAAATTTGGTGTGGTAGTAAATGAGATTATCCCTCAATAGATACCTTAAGCCACAGGTGTCCAAAGTGCGGTCCGAGGGCCGTTTGCGGCCCTTGGAGTGGTTTTGTGCGGCCCACGACTGCTGTTTAAGAATGGAGTCGTTTTAGTCAGCAGGCTTAAGAGATTTGTTGGTAATCCTTTTATATACAGTATATATACTGTATATATATAATGTTTAGGTTTAACAGCAAAAACAAGCTTCTCAAAATGAGAAATATTAAAATACAAACCTTTGGTATACAGTACTAATTTTCACTTCATGGTACAATTTTCTTTACTGATTTCTACCATCAAGGAGACGTTTGGATAATGATTCCTAAAACCTGGCTAAATATTGCAGTTGATAAAATAATTAAGAGCGAAACTGGACATTTTTAAGTGAATATAATGTGGTATCATCTACATACGAGTGGATCAACTTTATCAAACCTTCTGTGAATCTGTTGCAACGACTGACATTTTTCAGAACTTCCATCAGACTTTTGGGCCTTCCATGATCCTAAAGGTTGATTGACCCCCCTTTTAAAAGAGCACTTACTCATATTACGCTTTAATCACCTGTAAGTTACCTGTTAAAGACATCAAACCCAACTGGAGGCATCAGTATAAAGTACAGGTGTGCAGATATTTAGTATCTGCTCCCAGCAGCCAGGAGATTTATGGGAACAACTTCTTATGGGGTGTTCTTTAAAATATATCAACACATGGTTCCTTTGTTGTCTTACGTAGGATGGAGTTTAATTTGAGGGGTTCTCAGGTCTGGATAAGTATGGATCAAATCAAATATTTACACTTTTGTTTCATAAACCACTAGAATTTTCAACTTCTGGAAACCCGCAAGGGACAGATCTATTTTCTTATGAAATATCTCGTTTATTTATAGGATCATAAAGGAAACTGTGATTTCATCCATTCAGCCGACAAGTAAACCCGAATTAAATTAATTAAAAAGGAGGGAAATTATTTTATCAGATTTTTAGTTTGAGGTGATCTAAATCTTGAAAATTAAACTGAATAATTGTGCATCTCTTGCAGTAGTAGGTAGTCGTTTATCTTCCCAAAATGCATTGTGAAAAAAAGAATTTAAACATGCAGCTAATAGTACAGCACCACCATACGAGAACGGTAAATTGCAGTGATTAACTTTATTAAGAACCCTGTTTCAATGTGTTTACTTGTTTTTGTTCTCAGATTGTGGAGTTGGTTGTGGACAACAGTCGCTCGGCTAATGGGGAGGTTGATGGTCTGACGGACGGGTTCACTGCGCTTGAGTTCCTCAGCATGGTCAACGTGGGGCTCAGCTCTCTGGCTAAACTTCCCTCTCTGCCCAAACTGCGCAAGGTAAAATAAAAACCTCTCGTCTGGAACAAGACCAGACCCCGTCAGCTGTTTGAGGTGACATCTATGGAGCGATGCTGTAATGCGCCAGTTTGTCCACTAGGTGTCGTTGTTGTGTTTTCTGGGCAGATTTAAATGATCTTTTATTAAAAGGTCATTTAGGAGACGGGTGCAATGACGTTCGGCTTCTGTAACTTTTATATGCATCAAAATTTATTTTGCAAATATTTTCCTCTAAGAAACACTTAGAGAACACTGTTCTCTTTGAAATATGCTTCAGTGTACCGGCTCTGTTTTTGTGTTTAAATGTTACTTTTAGCTACTGCTTTTCTACGTCTAAGTTTTTAGCTAGACTTTTGCTATTTTAGCAACCAGCTAACATTTAGCTTTTAGCTAGCCTATTGCTATTAGATTTTAGATACCCTTCTGATAATTTTAGCTAGCCTTGCACTATTTTTAGCAACAAGCTAACATTATGCTACATTTAGCTTTCAGTAAGCTTGTTGTTATTACCGGTACATTTTAGCTACACTTCTGATCATTTTAGTTAGCCTTTTGCTACTTCTAGACTTTTGCTGGAGTTTTGACTTTTTAAGCTTTCAGCTTGCTTTTTGCTTCTTTTAGCTGGTCTTTTTCTGCTTTTACTCTTTTTCTAGCATTTTGATACTTTTAGATTTTAGGTAGTATTTTGACCCAAAAAAGTTTAAAGATAAAAACAAACATTTGGATATTTAGATTTTAGCTACTTTTCTGTTTTTTGTTTTTTTTTTTGTTTTTTTTTGTGCTAGGGTTTTGCTAGTTTTAGCCTTTAGCTACACTTGGTTGTGACCATTCCTTTGCAACCTTTAGCCTTTTTCTTTCTTTAACTTGTACCTGATGTTCTTTAAGCTTTTCCAGCTCACTTTAAGCTTCAGCAGATTTCAGAATCCTTCATTTGTTTATCTGGTTTGTTTCTACGTATGTACTTGATTTCTTTATTTAGCTGATGTTTTTGTTTGAGCTCTCCTGACTGCTCTGGACGTGTTTCTGATCGTAGCTTCATCTGTTCTGACCATCTCTCCTCCTCCTCCCCAGTTTGAGCTGAGTGACAACAACCTGTCGGGGGCTCTGGAGACCCTCGCAGAGAAATGTCCTAACCTGACCTACCTCAACCTGAGTGGGAACAAGATCAAGGAGTTGAACACGTTGGAGGCGCTGGTCAGTCGCTTCTTCTTCTGCTCGGTTAAGCTTCAGCTGATTTTTACAAATACTGACATGCTGCTTTCATCCCGCAGCAAAACCTGAAGAGCCTGCAGAGTCTGGACCTGTTCAACTGTGAGATCACGTCTCTGGAGGACTACAGAGAGAGCGTCTTCGATTTGCTCCCTCAGGTTACCTACCTGGACGGCTTCGATCAGGAGGACAACGAGGCCCCAGACTCGGAAGCCAACGACGAAGGTGACACGTGTACCGCCACTCGTCCTCGTCTTATCTTTGTAAATCCGAGAAGGTGTCCCTGATCGTAGCGCAATCCTGGTTTCACGGTCATTTTTGTTCACAGATGAAGATGGCGAGGACGGGGCGGGGCCAACTGGCGATTACGGCGAAGAGGAGGATGAAGAGGATGATGAGGATGGCTCAGAAGGAGGAGAGGTGGGGCTGAGCTTTCAGGTGAACCAGGGCAATCAGGTGGGCAACTCAGCCTTTAGGCTGTGGCTGGATCCATAGCAGAACTCCCTTCCCATCCCATCATGCACCTGTGCTGAGTGGCATACCTTCAGCCTGTGGGTGGATCCACTGTAGACATCCCCTCCCATCATGCACCTGTGCTGAGCGACATGTCTTTAGCCTGTGGGTGGATCCACTGTAGACATCCCCTCCCATCATGCACCTGTGCTGAGCGACATGTTTTTAGCCTGTGGGTGGATCCACTGTAGACATCCCATCATGCACCTGTGCTGAGTGACAAACCTTCAGCCTGTGGGTGGATCCACTGTAGACATCCCATCATGCACCTGTGCTGAGTCATACAAAGAACAGAGTTCTGCTTCAATTTTTTGAGAAGCTGCTGTAATAACAAAGATGCTAACAGTTTGTTCCAGAACGTTAGCTGTTACCATGGTTACACGCCTTCAGTCATTGACAATGAGAGCGAGGAGGAGTTTTAGTTCAGTTCTCTGTCTGGTTTGATGATGATGAGGTTCTGTTGGACTTTTTGTGTTTAATGACAGCGTCAGTTGTTTCATGATAATCTCGTTAGCTGAGCGTCTTTCAGCTGAAGGTAAACGTCTTTTTCCGTCTCTCGGTGTCTGTAGGAAGAGTACGACGACGAGGAAGACTATGCAGAAGAGGAAGGTGAGTTGATATTCTGCAGCTGTAGTTGGAACCCGGCGCCGTGTTGCAGGCTGTAACCGCTCCGGTCTCTGTCTGCAGAGGAGCAGGCAGGCGCTCACGGACAGAAGAGGAAGAGGGACGTAGAAGACGAGGGCGAGGATGACGAGGACGATGAAGACAACTAGTCCCGCGTCTGACCGTTGTCCGTGTTTCGTCTCTTCACGTCTTTGTCCGTTTCAGTCCCGCTGGACCCGACCTCCATCCGACAGCAGCCGCACGGCTGCGTCCTCAGATAGCTGGTTTCAGTTTGTTGTAGAATCACGTGTTGTTTTTAGAGAAAATATAAAATTTACAGAAAGTTTATCTGAACTTCACCTGCTGGCGCCGGCCCAACGCTCCACACGTTTCCCTTTAAAACCCGCTTCAGGTCCAGAGTCCGCCTCCTCTCCGTCTGGCTCCCTCCGGCCGCGGCAGCTCCTCGTGCGAGTTCGCTCATCAGGTCCTCAAGCACAGAAGATCGTCCAGAAAAGGATTGTTTTTATCTTCTTGACCTTCAGAGACAACTTTTAAAATCCCGACTCGGCACCTGTTGGCTTTTTTAAATCTTAACACAAAAGTCTGGATTTGTTTTAATCGTTTTTAATCTTGTCACTCGGCTGGCGCTTCGTGTAACACGAGAACGAGGAGGTAGTAATATTTCTATAAAAGTACCAGCAGCGAGAAAAGCAGTTTCCTGTGTGAACAAACCTTTAAAGTCGACTTCACAGAAAACTGAGTCGCTCCTCTTTTGTCTGAATCAAACGATGAGACTGGATCTGGAGAGAAACCCTCAGTGTGTCTGCAGCCTGTGACTAAACACGCCCCCTTTATTTATTTATTTATTATCAACCTGTGTGTGTGTGTGTGTAACCTGTGTGTTGGAACTGTTCCTCTGAAGGCCGGTTCATGGTTTTACACAAGCGGAACTAAAGGCAGGGAACGCGCTGAGCCACAGGTCCGCCTGGTGACTACCACACCTGTGGCTCGCGGGCGTCCAGCTGTTTGTCCTCCCAGCAGCTGGAGTTTCACAAATCAAACAAAAGCCATGAGCTGGCCTGCAAAATGTAGCAGTACACAAAACAGCCCAGTACGTAACTGGTACTTGTCTGGTATGTACCAAGCCGTATTATCAAGTGACTTTGTTACTCTGTACATAAATACCACATACCAAGTACACTTCCAGGAATTTTTTTTTTTTTTTTTTTTCATTTTTCATTTAACCTTTATCCAGATTAGTCTCATTGAGCCACGAGAACTCATTTTCAAGAGAGACCCAAATGTAGAAAAACTTTTTGGTTTTGAACAACAAGTTTATTTCTTCTTCACCATCTTTGTATTGTTCATCAGCAATAACAAATACCACGTACATATCCGTTAAGTGCAGGGTAACAAGTCTTTTCATAATTCAGCCTGGTCTTAGCTGGTACTTGATAAGTACCAAGTACTTACCCAGTACATACCTGGTAATCACTTGTGTATTTGGCACATAACCAGCATATATCTTGTAAGTGCTTAGTACCAGGGACGTACCTGGTATCAGTTATATACCTGGCATGTACCAAATACTTAGCTGGAGCATACTTATTAGTAAGTATCCAGTACTTTATTGGTAAGCAACAGGTACTACTTAATACAGTAAATGTAAGTACAGATATGTACCCAGTATATACAAGTCTTCATGTTACAGTGAGTACTCGTTAAGTACTCGGCTGTACTATGTATTGCTACATAATGAGTATCTATAATCTGTAGGGTCGTCAGCCTCGCAGTTGTGTTGAACCTTTGTGTGTTTTCATGTTTGACCTTCTCAACACCAGTGGACCCGGGTCCTCAGGGGCCTCCAGCTCGGCCATTTACTCCCGTCGTCCTGAGCTTCAAACAGAATCCTCGTGTTTTTATTTTAATCGACAGCTGGACAAAGATGGACGCCCAGTCCAGGACACGTCAGTCGAGGAGAGCACCTCCTCCATGAGCCCGTCAGGTTCTCCAGTCGCGGGTCACACGGAGTCCTTAGAGATCTACTGACCTGCTGGACCTCAGGTCCACAGAACAGATTCTGGTCCAGGTGTTAATGTGTGTGTGTGTGTTTCATTTTAGTTTTCTTGTAGAGGCAGTGAGCGAGCGGAACAAAGTATATTAGCTTTGTGGATTTTTGTTTGTTTTAAAGTGTTTTGTTTGTGTTTCTTGATCGATGGCTGTTAATATTTTTATCCTAATAAATAACAGAGTGACTCATCTTCTAACTCGTAGTTCACCTGGTCCAGATCAGCCCAACTCCCAGAGAACACACTTTATTTTATTGTTTCATCCTCTCGCCTGCTCTCAGTCCAGCTGAGCTCTGCTGCTGCATTTAAGTACACACGTGTTTTATGTTTTATTTATTTATAATGTTAGAAAACACACGCCCTGTTTCTCTTCAAGATCAGTTTATTTTATTCAACTGATTCTTAACCATTTAAAACATCAGCGGTAGAAAAGTTTCTTACATATAAGAAAAACTACATAAAACAGTTTTGACAACAAATATAAATAAATAATTCAAACATACATGTGCAAATATAACATGCACATAAAGGAGATATCATGACATAACAGTTAAAAAAAAGAAAAAGGTTAAACGTTTCCAAAAATGAACCAAAATACAAACTTAAAACCACAAACTGAATTGTGGCCCTGAAGGCATCGTGACTTTACCAGTTCACAAATAAATAAATATGAAACTGCTGATAAACAAAACAAAGATGGTGAAGAAGAAATAAACTTGTTGTTCAAAACCAAAAAGTTTTTCTACATTTGGGTTAAATATTTGGTAAAGCTCATCTCTGCCACTTAAAAAAAAAATAATTTACGCGATACTATCTTAAAATTATACTTTAGCATCTCATATTTGTGAGATTCTATTGTTTATGAACTACTATGCAAAATTTATGAATGCTCATTTCTTGAGTATGAGATAATTTATCATTTATATTTAACTTGAAATCAGCTAATTAAAGCTAATACTAGCTTTTTATAGTTTCTTTAATGTGAAATATAAGACTTAGCATCTTATTATAATGAGATGTTATATTTCTGATAGATATTTCATGATTTAGTATTTAATTATGACATGCTCAAGTCATAATTTTGAGATTTTATCTTATAGTTGTGACTTTAGGTTTTTATTTTCCTCAGTGTGGCAGAAAAAGGCTTCCCTAAATATAATTACATGTATACTTGTTACATTTTAATAAATCTTTATTCTTAGTAGTTTTGGGATGTTTGTTTTGATAATCAGCTGTTTTTAATTGGCTGAATTGTATTTTTTTTATTTAAAGTGTGTTGTGTTCACGGTTTGTCCTGCAGGGGGCGCTGTTGTCTGCAATTTTTCCTCCTGATCTTCAGTTTATGAGCAGCTCCGACATGAAATTAAAGGAACATTTCACAGCTTTTGTCTCTTGTTAGTCCACCACATCAAAGACAAACCAGCCTTTAGTTTATTTTATTGATTGTTTTCAATTTTATCTTTTGAGTGCTCGGTGTTTAAATCAGTTTTCAACATTTCAGCTGTGCATCAACAGGAAGACAAACAGAAAACCCTGTTAAAAGGAGACAAGTGAGCAAAGGAAGCAAGGAGGTGAGATTAATCAAGCTGCACTCCCATCACCTCTGATACCTCCTCCTTTCTCCTCTTCTTGATCCAATTAGTAGAATTTAAACAGCTCAAACAGATAAATTGTCCTTTAATGCAGGCGACAGCTGCGACCACACACACACACACTGAGCCCCCTGGGAGCTTCCTGTCTGACCTCCTCCCAGGAGGAAACACTTCAAACTGCTTATTATTCAGCTGCTGCAGAGGCTTGGATTGGTCAGAGGAGGCCCGGTGGTTATGGTGTCGTCCATAATGATAAACGGGGGGGGGGGTCACAGATTAATACAGCAGCTCTGGTGTTAGGCGTGTTTGTACTATGGATCATGGTTTAGGAATCAGAACCATCGATCAGTCGTTTCTGTCGACAAGTGAAGCGGATCGATTTGTAATCACAGGGTCATAAGGAGAGGGGGCCCCACTGTGGCCCCCCCACTCCACCCCCATGTGGTGGTAAGGCCTTATCATAACGGTTTTATTTGTCCTTAGTTAAAGCTCTTTCTTTATGTCTAATGGTCTGAATCAGATTGTTTTATGGTTTCTTTTGCAGGTTTTTCCATGTACTTTGTGTTAATTTAAGTGGAATAATTTATATACTTTTTTTTAACTTTATTTACAAAATATTTCTGAAATACATCAAGATCAGATCCTTCTGAAGTCTGTTTCTTTAGACCGTCTCTATTTTTGTCTTCTTGTGCTCCTTTTAGCTCCATTTGTGCTCGTTTTAGCTTTTAGTTGGAATTTTAGTGTTTTGCTACATTTAGCTTTGAGCAATGGTTTTGTTTTTTAGCTACTGTTTTGCAAACTTTAGCTTTCACCTACTTCAACAGTTCATGCTCAGTAATCCAGGTTACAAATCCAACAATGCTCAGTCAGGTCATCTGGACGGTTTCTTTTTTGCTGAGATGTTTCGTCCTTCATCCAAAGGACTTCTTCAGTCTGAGGAGCCACTAACAAACTGGAGTCCCACAAATACCACACTCCCATAGTGGAAAAAACAGTTTGCTGGTGATAAAATGGTTTCTGGGGCCCGCCCTCTCCCCCATCCACTCCTCTGAGGCAGCCGCGCCTCCCACCTTTCTGTACTTTTAGCTTTTAGCCACAGTTCTGTAATTTTGATTTCTTTTAACTATTGTTTTTGCTACATTTAGCTTTTATCTGTTAATTTGCAAATTTTTGTTTTTAGATCTACATGTAGTTGGGGTTTTTTAGCCACAGCGTTACTATATTTAGTTTTTTGTTATTATTATAGCTTATATTTCACCTTTCAGGTACAGTTTTCCTAGTTTTATTTGCGCTACAGTGCAGCTAGTTTAAGCTTTTAGCCACTATTTTGCTGATTACAGTGTCTGTTTTACTTGTTTTAACTTTAATAATTCATTCTTTAACAGATTTCAGCTCTTAGTTTCTCTGGCTCTGATCATTTTTAATGATCGGTAATTATTTCGGCTCATTGTCTCAAATGTTCTGTTTCTTCTTCTGAAGACACCTGACACATACAGCTGATTGATTTCTGACAAATGATCAAAAAGTGATATATTTTGCTAACAGACTCATGTGTGCACACCCTCGTCTGTTGGTGTGTTTGTACGAAGTGTGTCCGACACGACAGCAGCCATTAAATAAAACATCCTGGTTTCCATGAAGCTTTTCCACCAATCAATACAAAGTCCATTTATTATCCCCAGCCTGGTTTCTGTGGTGGTGCCGGCTCGTCTGTGGCCCATTCACACGGAAAAAACTTGATTTTTACTGGGAGCTGCAGGGTTCAAGTTCAGATCGAGAGAGCGTCTCTTTAACAGCGACATTTTAGAGTTAGCTCCAAATAACACACGTCAAATCAGGTAAATTTAAAACAGTTCAGTGCAGAAACTGGTTTCTGACCATTCTGGTCTTGTGTTTGCGTGACGTCGTCTCGTGTTTTAGCTCTTTTGAAATATTTAAACCCTTTGACTTAAAAGCCTCCTGGTGGTTGTGATATTTCTGAGCACAGGCACATGCAAAAAAAAAAAGTCAAATTCACAGGACAACGCAAACTGAGGACGAGGGTGCGTCGTTCTGCAGGTCTCAAATCACAACCTCTTCAGATTTATCTGCTGATTTATTATTTATGAGTCTGCGTGTGGTCATAACTCACACTGTGGGGTTCGAACACACAGCCTGAGTGTTGTGTTTCTGCAGACAAAAGGTAAATACTAAACCCTGAGTTTGAGTTTAATATTCTGCCTCAAGCCGTTGAAGAAACACCCACCACCACCTCCACATCTAAGATGTTGACCTCAATAAGCCATACGCTCCTTACAACCTCTTCGTCTGTAAATTGAAGATACTTATGTGGAAACACGCGGCATGGTGGTGCAGTGGTAAGAGCTGTTGCCTCTGAATGAGAAGGCTGAAGGGTCAAAAACATGTTTGAAACCTTTCTGGGTGGAGTTGCATGATCTTCCAATGCATAAAAGGGTTTTCTCCAGTTTCCTCCCACAGATCAGACATGTTTATGGTAACTGAATCGTCTCTAGTGTGAACGGTTGTTGTCTCGTTTGTCTCTTTATGCGTCTGCGTTGGACTGAGGACTGGTCCAAGGGGGTACCCTGCCACTTGCACAGTGACTACTGGGCACCAGTAGCACCAGTGACCTCTGCAACCCAGAAAAGAAGAAGCAAGTAAGGAAGATGGATGGATAGATAATGAGATGACTGTTTGCAAACGTATGATCTTCAGCTGTCAGTTCGCAGCCGAGTGTGAAGTGGAATCAGCACCTTCATATCTGAGGCCGTGGTCCTCAGTCGGAAAAGTGTGGATTGAGCTCTTCAGGTCGAGGGTGAGGTTCTGCCTCAAGTGAAGGACTTCAAGTATCTCGGGGTTTTGTTCACAAGTGAAGGAGGAATGGAGCGCAAGATTGACAGACGGATTGGTGGCGTCTGCAGTATTGTGGACTCTGTGCCGGTCCGTTGTGGTGAAACGGGAGCTGAGTTGTAATGCAAAGCTCTCTGTTTATCAGTCAGTTTACGTTCCTCACCTATGGTCCTCACACAAACTGATCGAAAGAACGAGAACGCGGATACAGGCGGTTGAAATGAATTCTATCCGCAGGGTAGCTGGACCGTCCCTTAGAGACAGGATGAGAATAGGGATGCACGATATTATCGGCATGGTGTCGGCCGATATTGACGTCAAAGTTCAATATCGGCCATTCCATCAAAATAACACACCGATATAAAAGGTGCTGTTTTTTCTGTTTTTGTACGACAACCCAGTGACGAGGATGCCTGCAGTGCCAGCACAACGTGATGACATCACCCGATCTCACGGCGGAGAGGAAAATTCAAAATGTCGGCAGTGTGGAAGTTTTTTTTTTTTTTGGTGAGGATGTCGGATTCCGAAGATTTATGGACTACGTTGAGCTTCGCTACATTGTCCACAGTCTGAGATATTTTTCCAACGTACCCGATTTACAAGCCGTTATTTCCAACATCATAGCACTCGGATGAGTTTACCACAGACATTTGGACGTCGTGTTAGCCTCGTTAGCATGATTAGTCTTACAGCACAATGGAGAGACAAAAACTTTGAACTTAAAAAGTCTGTCCTTCATGCACAGGAGTGCAGAGGATCCCACACTGCACCTGGAACAAACCTCCACAAGTGAGACAGCATCGCAGGTGACTAATGCTGATAAATAACATTTAACACTTTTCATTTAATATAAATTAAAGTGCTATGCATATCATATGACTGTTACTGAATATAAAGTATACATCACCAGCTCTTACAGCTGTTGCACAATTTTTGCAGCAAATAAGCCTAAATAAGAGAGAGGGCTATGTTCTGATAAAGGAACGTATTGGTTATCGGCCAAATAAGTTTCGACATATCGGCCAAAAATCCAATATCGTGCATCCCTAGATGAGAAGTTAAATCATCTGGGAGAGACTCAGAGTGGAACTGTTGCTCCTCCACATCGAGAGGAGCCGGTTGAGGTGGTTCGGGCATGTCCAACTGGGAGGAGACCCTGGGAAAGATGCAGGACACGCTGGAGAGACGTCTCACAGTTGGCCTGGGAATGTCTTGGAGTCCTCCCAGAAGAGGTGGCTGAGGAACGAAACGTCTGGGCCTCCATGCTCAAGCTGCTGCGCCCGCGACCAACTTCAGAGCAAGTGCAAGATAATAGATGGACGGACGGACAACGTGATGACTGTTGGCAAACTAAGAGCCATACAGTCACCAACAGAACCATTTTTATGAAAAACATTGATCGTGCCTCCTTCATGGACTCAGCTGAAGGACAAAGAGGCTGCAACAACTGCAGCCCCGTCTGTTCGTGCAAGAACTGACTGACGTTAACGATTTTAAAAAGCAGACGCAAACGAGGAAGAGGAACACAAAAAAAAATGACGAAGGGAAACGGTAAAAGAGACGAGGACGACATGAACAAACAAGGTCGAGGCTTTGAGCAGGCGCTGCAGGGCTCTGAGTCACCCCCCCCCCACCAATCTGTAATCCTCCGTGCTTTAACTGAGAACAAACTGTAACACTGACCCGGTGCACCGGGCCTTGGCGCGCGTGTTAATGTGTGCACGTGTTAATAAAACATGTAATAACACCCCTCCCCCCCACATCCAGAGGAGAACAGTAAACTGGAAGCATCAGACGGCAAAGCGAGCGTGATGACACACACACACACACAGAATCGGCCTAAATAATTCATTCGGCTCTGATCTGAACATGATTCAGTCTCCGTCGGCTGCCAGTAAATAACCTCGTTAAAAACGTGCACTATTATGTTTTCAGACTCACCAAGTCACGTCTGTTTACTGTCAAGGGCCTCGTTGCGGATGCTTGTTTCACCGTTTCACCCCAAAAAGAACCAACAAAAACCACTTCGAGTAAAAGTGGTCGAAGGAGCCGAACCTGGCGACCTCCTGATCACGAAAACTAAAATACTTCACGGATCTGAGCACAAGCTGAAATGAAAAGGAGGCGACGAGGAGCCCGCTGCGTTCGCCTTCTGTTTCACTTCGGGTGAAGACAACCTGAAACTCGAGGGACACCAGGTTCTTTCCCGTTCGCCTGCTCTGGTTTCTGCTCGGAGCTCCACGAAAAGCTGGAGTTTGAAACATTGAAAAGCTCTGCGTGACGAACGTGAGCCGTTTGTTCGTTAAACACGCTGCTCCGTGGCAAATGCGTGTTTTCTCACCGAAACAGGAAACTGAAGTTTGTTCTGAAGGTGTCAGGAGAACCAGGTGAAGGACCGAGCGCAGGACAGGAGGCGGGAGACGATGCGGACCAGGAGAACTGTGTCAACGTTCTTTAAGGTGGTTTTGCAGTAAAGCAGCTCCTCAAGGCCACGGCTCTCAAACTGAGGAACATGGGCTGCTCCCTGTGGGTCCACATGGTTCCTGGCTGCTCCCTGTGGGTCCACATGGTTCCTGGCTGCGCCCTGTGGGTCCACATGGTTCCTGGTCTCAGGCCGAGGAGCAGAGTCGCTGCTCCTTCACGTCAAAAAGAGTCAGTTGAGGTGGTTCAGATCCCTCCTGGACACGTCCCTCTGGAGGTTTTCTGGACGTGTCCCATTGGGTGAAGACCCAGAAGTTGCTGCCAGGATTTTATATCCTCTGAGAACTCTTTAAGATTCTCCAGTAGGAGCTGGACATTGTCAGAGGGAGGTCTGGGTTTCTCTCCTGGATCTGCTGCCTCTGCAACCAACATATGGAGGACAGATGGATGGACAATGGATGGATGATGGATGCTGGACAGATGGATGGATGATGGAAAGGTGGAAGGATCGACAGATGGATGAACAGATGGAAGGATGGACAGATAGATGTACGAATGGACGGACAGATGGATGGACAGATACATGGATGGACAGATGGATGGATGGACAATGGACAGATGGATTGATGAATGGACAGATGGAAGGATGGACAGATGAATGGAAGGATGGACAGACAGATGGATGGATAAATGGATGGACAGATGAGATGAACAGAAGGAAGGATGAACAGACAAATGGGTGGACGGACATTGGACAGACAGATGGATGGACATTCAGATGGATGGGTAAATGGGTGGACAGATGGATGAACAGATGGACAGATGAATGGAAGAATGGATGGACAATGGACAGATGGATGGATGAATAGATGGATGAACAATGTACATAGACAGATGGATGGATGGACATGATCAGACCCAGGTGTGGTCAAGCCAACATGGCAGCAGGAAGTACCAACAGGAAGTGTTGGGGTTGAGTCTCCTCAGAGGAAACCAACGATGCTGTGGACACCAGCAACAGGAACCAGAACAAAAACTAAATCTGCATCAATCAAAACCTCAGACCAGAACCCTGAGAACCGGGACACACGTTATTAGACCCCCTCAGACCCAGGTCTCTGTGGACCGGGTTTGGTTTTCACCAAATACCATCAGACTGGTATTTGAGATGCTCGGAGGCTGGACGATGATCTCAGACTCTGTTCTGTGTCCGGAGCTGTTCCTTCTGTCATGTGAGGAGGAGAAGCTGCTGCTGAGGGGGCGACGCTGTAACGTGAGGCCCACCATTGATCTTCAGGAAACAGAGAGAACATGTCTTCCAGACGCGTTTCTCTGTTTCCAGTGTTTCTTTAAGATGGAGCTGAGTTTTCAGTGCGGCACACAAACGCAGCAGATTAGTCATCAGGCGATGCTCACGCATGCATGCATGATAACACACACACACACACACACACACATGCACAGAGATACATCAAAGCGAGTGTTGGTTGTGGAACAGAGCGATCTGCTTCATCTCAGCTCAATGACCCACTCTGCCTGTTTGTGTTGTGTTCATGAACAGGAAATAAGTCCGATAATTGGATGTTAACTTCCTCATGGGGATGCTACACAGAAGAGATGATAATCACACACACACACACACACACACACACACACACACACACACACACACACACACACACACACACACACACACAC
>JARVLU010000583.1:22957381-22967660 GCA_031762415.1 Simpsonichthys santanae | reverse complement strand
CACACACACACACACACACACACACACACACACACACACACACACACACACACACACACACACACACACACAAACACGTTTGTTACATTCAGCTCTGTCGTGTCATGTTTGACAGATGACTTGAGACAACGAGCATCAATCACAAACTGGATTAAGGAGGAATTATTTATATTTAGAGTTTTCACATTCGTCTCATCATGAACATTTCAATGAAGCTTGAACATCTAGATTTTATTTCAAGATGGCTGCCACGATCAGCAACCTTAGAAAACGCAAAAAAGGGCTAAAACTCTGTTAGTTTTACACACACTCACCTTAAACTTGATGTGGTAGTAGCTGAGCGTGATCTTCGATACACCGAGTGCGATTCGTGCAAAATCACACACGATTTTCAAACGATCGCAACTCCGTCATCTATCAGTAAAATATGATTTAGTTTAAAATTGTGGCATCAAAGGGCTCAAATTAACAAATTAAATGACACTTAGAGAAATTGCATTTCCTTCTGGTGATTTAAGCTTCTTTCTACTTTTAGCTACTATTCAGCTGTTTTTGTTGCTAATTTCAGCTTTTTTTTGGGTAATTTCCACTGTTTTAGGCTCATTTCTGCTTCTTTAAGCTTTATTAGGCACAGTTGTGGTTACTCCACTTTATTTTCATAATTTAAGCCCCTTCTGCCTTTTCAGCTATTTTTTGTTGCTAATTTCAGATTTTTTAGCTAACTTACTATTTTTTGTGCTCATTTCTGATTATTTAAACCAATTAATTCAACAAATATCTGTTCTTGCTGCTATTTTCTGCCAACTTTGGCTTCTTCTTCCATTTTGTGTTTTTTTTTTACAGAAATTCAGCTGTTTTTCAGCAAGTTCTTCAACAATAAGCATTCACCTCATTTTTGCATCAACGTAGTGAAATCCATTCCTCGAAGGGCTCAAATCAACAAAATAAGTGACAACTAGAGAAACTGAATTTCCTGCAAAAATGCAGTGTGAATGCTTGTTGTTGAAGAACTTGCTGAAAAACAGCTGAATTTCTGTAAGAACATGCTGAAATGTAGCTGAAATGGAAGAACAAGCCTTACTTTGCAGAAAATAGCAGAAATAACACACATTTGATGAATTTGGTTTAAATAAGCAGAAATGAGCACAAAAATTAGTAAATTAGCTAAAAAACAAACCTGAAATTAGCAACAAGAAAAAAGCTGAAAAGGCAGAAGAAGCTTAAATTACGAAAATGAAGTGGAGTGTCCACAATTGTGCCTAATAAGGCTTAAAGAAGCAGAAGTGAGACTAAAACTGGAAATTATCTGAAAAAAGCTGAAATTAGCAAAAAAAAAAAAAAAAAAAACAGCTGAATAGTAGCTGAAAAAGCTTAAATTACCAAAAGGAGATGGAGAGCACATTTTTTGCTGAATTAGGCTGAAAAAAGTTTAAATGAGTGTCAATATGGATTTAACTGAAAATGCTAAAATTATTAAAACAGCCAAATAGTATCTGAAATAGCAGAAAAAGATGAAACTTGCACAAATCAGCTGAAAGGAGCAAAACACGTTGAAAATTAGCAAATAAGTTTGAAGAAGCACAAAAATGTTGTAATTAGCAGAAATAATCTGAAAAGAGCACAAAACAGCTTAAAAAAACAGCTGAAAGTAGCTGAAAAAAGTTAAAATTTGCACAAGGAAGCTGAAAGAAGCTGAAGCAGAACAAAATGTGAATGGAGCAGTAAAAGGTTGTAAAACACATCTAAAGATCTGAAGGATGCGAAATGAGCTCAGTTCATTTTCTATGAGAAAAATAAGTCAAAAAAGGCTAAATGTTTCAAAAAGCTAAAGTTGCACCAATACTAAATGACCCTAAATAGCACCCTTCTCCTGAACGAGCTGAATGTTTTGATTTATATTTGTTGAAATAGCACAAAAATTGTGGAAAGAGGAAAATGCTGAAAAATGTACGGAAGAAAACTGGATCACAATCGAGTGACCGCTTCATAAACATTCACACAATAACAGAAACAAACCATGGATCTTCAGATCAATCAACCATCTGGTCTCGTGTTTCACTTGAAGAGTTTTATTCAAACAAGAAAGAAAAAGAAGGAGCAGGTAAGGTGAGACAAACACACCTGCTTGACTCCTCACCTGCACTTTAGCTTATTCTAGTTTGCATCTTTTCATTAGCTGTGGAACGTCCACACGTTTGAAAAAAAAAAAAAAAAAAGGAACAGTGTTCGTTTGGGTTTACCCACAATGCATTTCAAAACACCAACACAGAGAATGGAAGTCAAGTAAAGTCAGCAAACAACTTGAAAATACTTTTTTTTATATATTGACAGTGAATACAGCATTGGATTCCTTCAAAGCTTTTTCTTTTTTCTTTCTTTAAATGTGCACCAACGTTAAAATAAATTAAAGATTATAACAAACGTTCAACATCCACTCATGACCTCACAGCACGAGGAATGTGATTTAGCTCTTTAAGTGTCAGTTTTCTTGTTCATGCTCTCATTATTCATGACGAATGTGCAAAAACGTCTAAATAAACGCAATTTATTTAAATAAACATGGCGACGCCAGCAAACCCAGGTAATTAAATGTTTTATGCTACAAAAGCGTGATTTTAAACAAAGACTGTTTACTTATAAATGACCTTAAAACATCAGCAGCCGTAAAGATATTTTGTTTTCCCGACATCAAGGCGTGAAACACAAACATTTTCGGTAAAGTTGCCGATAAATTCCGGGTTTGTTGCATAAAATAAACAATAATTATATGGATGGATTTACATTTCTGAGAACTTCCAGGTCAAAGGTTGCATCAATAAAATAACAAACATTTGCTTTGTCCTGATGTAATATCATCAAAAAGTCTAATTCTACTGTGCTTTTAGTTTGTTTGCTGACCAATAAGAATAAAAACAACATTTTAGCAAATCTCTCAAACACAGTTTTCTGCACCTTCCAAACAAATTTAAAGGTCAAATGTGGGATGTTCAGAATGTCAAGTGGCTGAAATGTGATTTATTGTTCATAACTGTGTTTTAAAATGTGTTGAGTTGCATAATAATAAAAATCCTGTCAGAATTACAGCAGAACAAGAAACTCAATGAAACTACGGAAGCCCAAAGGGGACAAACCAACCCGAGTTGTTAGATCAGACATCATCAGCATTTGTTAAAAAAAGCTAAACCCAATGACTGTCTTTTTCTTTGACACCTGGTAGTGACACATAAAGCCTTTCCCAGTCTGTGCGCTTTTTTCAACACAACACCTACTGCAACCCAGAGCGTCTGTCTCACTTCTGGTAGTTTATTTTGAAAGGGTTATAAAGTGGAATCTATGGTCTTGAGTGAGCTCAGCTTTACTGCCAGGCAGGGCTTAATTTGTAACCGATCGATGTCAGAATGCTAATAGTGGGCGGGCCGGCGGGGGTAAGAGTGGGGGTTGGGGCGTGGACGGATCTGGGTAGAGCTGTTGTTTCTAACCCAAACCCGGAGCCCAGCCCCGCCCGACCTGGATTCGGACCGGACAAGGCCATAATAATGTGCTTAATGCGTGGGCCGGGTTGGTGTCGGGCATCAGGGACGCGCTCGGCTGATGATCCAATATGTGCAAACATGGTTTGCCATACTACACCTGCTGCACGCGGTCATTTCACCACGCGCTGACCGGCTTGTAGAAAGAGGTAAAAAGTTAAATTAAGCTTAATAATGTGCTTAATGTGTGGGCTGGGTCGGTGAAGGGCTTTTTATTGCATCAGGGACACACACGGCCCACAACCCATTATATATAATAATTGGCTTGCCATACTACACCAGCCGCTTGCGGCCAATTGACCGACCGCTGACCGGCCGATTGAAAGAGGTAAAAAGTTCAGTTAAGCTTCAGATGGACTACTGCTTCTGCCCCCTTTACTCAGCCGCGCGCGTCCGCCAACCATTAATAATAGCGGTGGTTAAGCTTAATTAAAAATGTCGGTGCTTTTTTCGGGTTCGGACCTGTAATTATTGCTAATTTGTCAAATCGAGTGGGATTGGAAGATGATGGCTGCTGGCTGGGTCAAATTATTTGGACCCAAGTGCAACTCTAGATCTGGGGCTCCTCAACCAGAAAATTTTGAATAAAGTAAATGCAATTTCCTGCACCTTGGTGTATTTTAACGGGTTGAAACATCTACGATTACCTACATTTGTAAACCACTTCTGTCAAGCATCCTACCCCCTCATCCCCTTACTTGACGGATCCAAGCCCGACACTGTCCTGCTCGTTGTTGTTCGACTACACATGTGAAACCTCCAGGCGCCGGTGGACTCTTACCCACGTACAACTGCTCAACACTCAGCCCCACCACTCTTTTAGAAGCAGAGATTTTTTTAAGGGTAGAGGTGGTAATGCTACTTGAAGAGGCTGCGCGTACGCTCTTCAGTGACTGTTGTGTTTAAAATGAGTGTTTATGTAATTATTTTCAGTTTTCATATTCAGTATAAGTTTTATTCATTCAAGGCAGTCATATTTGTTCATAACTTTATTATTAGTAAGCCTGAGAGTTACCGGATCCAAGCAAAGTGCTACTGGAACGCACCCTCTCAGAATAAGAGTTCCCGGATCCTGTTCCGGCACAAAGTAAGCACTGCTGCCAGGACAAGTGTATCCCCCTCCCCTCCACGTCGATCCATCAAACTGGTGAAAACGAAGGAATATAAAGAACACCACCTGCAGAAACAGCAGCAGCACAGGTCTCTGCGCACAAAGCCTTTGTTTTATTAGAAAAGTCCGAACCGTGCGGACATGGTCAGTTTTCTAACACGGAACAGACGTTTCTTATTAAGCAGCGGCTGAGATGAGCTCTTAAAGATGCCTTTGAACAGTTTGGTTTTATATTAGCCCTGCATGAGCAAACCAGCTGATCCAAAGAGTGTTTTGTTGCTTAAAGCGCTCACCCGACGTTGCAGTTGTCAGCCCGAGCCACGAGACGTCTCCACATCCGACAGAGTCTCCTCTGCAACAAACACCAAGCAGCTACAAGAACCAAACCCCTTCCATGGAAAAGTGAGTGATACAAACTGTTAGTTCAACAAAACCGAGCCGGTGTTCTGACTTTCTGATGTGTGCTGTTGATGGAGACGTGCAAATATAAGCACAGCACTTTATTCTTACAGCTAACGTGTGCATTTGATCACCTACTCAAGCCTGCGTCATTTTTGTCCGTTACACGTTCGCCTGCACATCGTCGGTCGTGTGCGTGACATATTAATTTACTCACGAGTGCCAAATTTGTCAGCGACCCAGCTGCAGCATGGGTAATTCTGCTCCTTGTGTTGGTGAGATTCACGTTCCAGCACCTGCTTCACGTCTGCGACTGCCGCCCGCCAGTGTTAGCTACATTTACCCATGCGTGTTTTAAACACTGTGAGCATCCAGAAAGTCACGTTTGTCCACGAAGCTACGTTTGAACGGAGCCTGGAACAAATCTGTGCGTTATGTCTTATTCTCCAGAAGAGAGCCCTAATTATTTCATACTTTCATGCAAATTCAATTAAAAAAAACAGCATTGTTGTTTCAGATTAGCCTCAAATATCTGTGCAAATAAAATCCTCATGGTTTCAGTGCCACTCAGTAAAAACGAGGTGATAAATTCAGTTCATAGTGCAGAGTTTACAGCTTGGAGCTGGTCTGTTCGTCAGTCTCAAACACAAATTAGTAAATGAGTAAAACCGACTCGTTATTGCTTCTTCTCTGCTCGTCGTGCACAACTTTAAACTCCCTGATTTGTGTCGTGATTGTATAAACGTCCTCGACGAGCTGGAAAGACGTGCTTTCTACGAATATAAAGCTACAGCTGAATTGAGGTCAAGCAATTTAAAAGAAACGCCGCAAAAAAAAAAAAAGGGCTTCAGTGTTCGTTAGCAAACAGGTAAAACTGGAAGTTTTTAAATTTTAAAGAGATGAAATTTGCAGCAAAGTCCAACGTTTGTGCTTAGGAGCTGTAGTGCTCTTCGGTGACTTCTTGTTTTTTATCAAAATCAAGTTTTTCATCGTATAAACACTGACATCTTCTCGTTCGGTAGTCAACGGAGAGGCTTTCGGCTTCACTGTCTGCAAAAACAGGCGAAGAAGAAAAGCGTGCAGCGTCGTTGGAGCAGGCGAAGGGGAGGGCCTCTCGTTTAAAACAGTGTTTACTTAAATTAAACGCGACACATCTGCCACAGAGGGAGGCGTCCTGGAATAAACAGGCAGTAAGAGGGCGGGAGCGTAGTGCACGGCGGAGGATTAAAGTCATTAAACCTCCTGGAAAGAAACGTATCGCTGGTTTCATAATAATCCACCATTTGCTGAGGGGGTCATCCTGTCATCCCGGGATTAAAAGATCAAAATCGCTTCCAAAGTGGAATTAAAAACTTCCAAATTACAGCTGCCGTGCTGAAAAAGTTTGGACACTGTGTAAAATGGAAATAAAAACAGAATCTCAAAGTTTATTCACAGTGGAACATAGTTAACATGTCAAATGTTGAAGCTAAGAAATTGTAGAATATTTGGAAAAATAAGGTAATTTGTTGTGGCAACACATCTCAAAAAAAGTTCATGTTCAATAATCCACGTAAAAAAATCCAAGTTCAGTCAGGTCATCTGGACGGTTTCTTTTTTTGTTGAGACGTTTCGTCCTTCATCCAAAGGACTTCATCAGTCCATCCTACAAGCAGCACACTCCCATAGTGGACCCACCAGTTTGCTGGTTATAAGATGGTTTCTGGGGCCCGCCCTCTCCACCGTCGACTCCTATGATGCAGCCATAACCAAAGTGGTTCAAAACATCAAAGTTCATGCTCAGTAAGGCGAGTTTGAAAAAAAAAAAAAAAAATCCAACCAAGTCTGTGGTTCAAAGTTCAAACTTTGATGTTTTGAACCACTTTGGTTATGGCTGCCTCAAGAGGAGTCGACGGGGGCGAGGGCGGGCTCCAGAAACCACCTTATTGCCAGCAAACTGGTTGGTGCACTATGGGAGTGTGCTGCTTGTGGGACTCAGTTTGTTGTGGCTCCTCTGACTGATGAAGTCCTTTGGATGAAGGACGAAACATCTCAACAAAAAAAAAGAAACCGTCCAGAGGACCTGACTGAACTTAAGACATCTCAAAGAAGTTAAGACGGGAGCAACAAAACATTAAAGGTAAGTGGTGCGTATAAAAACATCTGGATCAGCATTTTGCAAATAATTAGGTCAGTTGGCAGCAGGTCAGTAGGAGGACCGGATATAAAAATAAACTCTTAGAGAAGCTGAATCTTTGAAGTAAAGATGGGCAGAGGTTCAAACTGCGTCTGAAAATAGAGGAACAATTTCAGAACAACGTTCCTCAATGGAAACTGGGAGCTTGGATGACTGGGGGAATCCCAACACCTAAAGTTCATAGTTTAGTAAAAATTCAACAACTTGTACGTACAAAAGGCTGAAAGTCAATACTGGACGGTCGTGATCTTCAGCCCCTAAGGGACCACCGCATTAACAGCAGGTCTGTTTGTACAAGCCATCGTCTGTAAACACAGCTCGCCATCATCAACTGCTGCTTAAAGCTCTGTTATGTAAAAAGAAGCCATTTGTGGACGCCATCCAGAAACGCTGCTGTCCTTTCAGAATAAAAGCTCGTTTAAAACATACTGAGGACAGTTCAAATTGAAATTAAAATTTTTTGGGGGACCACAGATGCCACATCCTCCATACTAAAGAGGAGAGGAACAATCCAGCCTGTTAGCAGCGCACAGGTCAAAAGCCTGCCTCTCTGATGGTATGAGGGTGCATTAGTGTCCCCAGCATGGACAGCTTTCACATTTGAAAAGGCACCGTCAATGCAGAAAAGTACATGTAGGTTTCAGAACAACATCCACGAGTCTTTTAAAGGGAAGGCCTTGCCCGTTTCAGCAAGATGAGGCTCAACCACAACAGCACGACTTCAGAAGAAGAGTCCAGGTCCTGAACTGACCTGCCTGCAGTCCAGACCTCTCAACAATAAAATATTTGGTGCATCATGAAACAACAACAAAAATCCAGCAAATATGCCCCAGGACGGTTGAGCATCTAGAATCCGATATGAGACACAAATGGGACAACGTTCCCCTTGAAAAAGTCCAAAAACTGGTCTCCTAAGTAGGCCTGACATAATAACAAATTTTCCTGGGCAATTAATTGTCTCAGAAATTATTGCGATAAACTATAATATTGTTTGAAATTTGACAATAATTAGTAATTATTGTCAAATTTAAAAAGAAATATTGGTTAATTTGTTTTGTGTGTAGTACATTTTTCCGACCACCGGATGGCGGTATAGTGTTTGAACCGAAGGATGGATAGTGAGGGAGCAAGCAAAGCGTCGGTTTAAGAAAAACGGGAGAGAGGCCCCTTAATGTGACATGGGCTGTCTCTCTTTGGTTCGCAAAATGGCGGACACTCTGTGTGGTTTGCACTCTTTAGCATAGCATTTGTCACACAAAGCTTTTAATAAAAAATTAGTAAACAAGTTCTCAGCTTCTTTTTGCAGAGAAAAACTACTTTTTAGACGAAGGCACGGGTTTCAACCATGAATTTTGGAGCTTTGACAAGACTGAGGTTTTTCCCGAGGTCGGCTTGTTAGCTTAACTCGTAGCTTAGCTTCTCAGCTTAGCTACTTTTAACAATCTAAAAACGTGATTTTGGACGGTTAAAATGGATTTTAAAGAGAAAGGGAGGGGCAGTGAAGAGCACCGGAGTTGAGTTTTTGGTCATCCAGTGTCTTCAGTAGAAATAGAGAGACGAGAAGAAACAAAGCCGATAAATAAAATGAGGTTGATATCACGCGATTAATTGAATTATCGTTTATTGCAACAGGCCTACTTGCAATTGTTTAAACAAACAAGTGTGCAAATTTAGAGACGGCAAAACAAAGAATTGTGCACAACTTAGTCTAATTAGAAAACGGAGTTACCTTCAAGTCTCAGGGAAAACGCTTGCTCTTTTATAATTTTCTCACTTCACCATTTTCTCACAGTTCAACACATTTAATTTACAGAAATGAAAATCCTCTACGCGATGGGGCTACGAAACAAACCACAAGTAGGTTTCCTTCAAGCGAAGGCAGAGCTGAAAACGTTAGTAGAGTCTACAAGTTACCACAGATAAACTGAGCTCACTTTGCCTCCTGCCAACAAAATCTACTAAATCTGGACAACGGATGACTAAGATGGGTGAGAGTTCAGTTTATGATGAACAACGTCGTTGTAAAGCAGAGTGTTCAGTCAAATCACAAACAGCAATACTATTAGGAACGTTTAAAAATAATTTAGAGTGCACAAAACAGGAATTGTAACTTCAGATTTCCTTTCGATAGATGCTTCATTGTTTATCTCAAGGAAGAGAAACTTTTTAAAAACGCTTGTGCACTTTGTTTCAGTGCAACAACTTTTTAACTGGAGCCTTTATCAGTGTGTGGGGTGTAAAGCAGATCAACATTAGCAGCAGTCAGACTTAAAGCAGGGGCTCTCCTGCTGAACGCACTGTTTTCAGCTCCTTCTCCTCTTCCTGCCCCCGTACCACACATCCTGTGCTTTTGTCGCCTACACACCACATCTGTGCTTGTGCATAGGTGAGGGTGTGCATGCTATTTTCACAAGAACTATAAGAAATGAGGTCTTCTCTCTGTATGTCACCAAGCTGAGTTTGCCAGTCATACATCACATCTCGGTTTACTTTACGCACACGGGCCAGCAGACTTCCGCTGACTGAAGCAACTTTTCACGGGCTGATCTGTTAGGGAGAACGTTTAGTCATACGAGTAAAAATACATGGAGGTCGTTTCACACTAATGCGGAAAATAAGAAAAAAAAATTTAATCTAACAGCCCTAACCATAAGAGATAAAAGGAAATATTCCTGCAACATACTCCCACATTTCCTCCTCATTCCTCCCGCAGAACATTGCTAGCACTCATAACCAGAAAACCCAACGGCTAATAAAACACCAGTTTCTGTTTTCGATGCCGTTCTTTCGAGAAATATTTTGACAATATTTAAGACTGCTTTCCATTACGAAGAAACAAGTGTGTTTGCCTTTTAAAAAAAAGAACACCAGATAAGGTTTGCACATCTTGTTTCATGAAACTTTTGGTTGAAATGCATTAAAGAGTCATTACTTTTTTTTATGCAGAGCGACATTTTAGTGATTGAAGTGTTAAATGTTAATAAAGTTAAAGGTCCACTGACATGATGTTTGAACTTTGCATAAAATGGCACAAAATATATATCTTGTATCAATGAACTATGT
>JARVLU010000583.1:22918651-22930350 GCA_031762415.1 Simpsonichthys santanae | reverse complement strand
ATATATAAATATATACACAGTATATATATACTGTATATGTAATCATTGGCTCAGCTTGTCAGGCCTCTTTTAGACAAAACACAATCAAACACAAAGCTGCAGTCGGTCGATGGACCTGTGGATCAAATAAAATTAAAAATGTATCTCATGCTCCAAACTTAAAACTAGTTTATTAATTTATTCCATAAAGTGATCAAGTTGAAACTCTAAGGCACAGTCATGTACTGTAAATGTCGAAAGGCTCCCGTAGCATCAAAAGCTTGCTATAAAAGAGAATACAGTATATTAAATCAACAGTTGTAGAAAACTGTTAGTTTTCTGTTCGAGTGGAAAAAATGGCCCTGACTTCTCTGACATGTCTTCCCGTCGTAACGGAAGCTCACCTCTGTGACAAACTTCAACACGCAACATCCTCTTGTGTTCAGGCACCACAGCTGTCAGCTTGTCTTTATCCAGATGTTTCCCTTCATCCTCATGTCAGACAGCAGGAGATGAAGTTAGCGAGAAGAGAAAACACCCAGACAAGCCCTGGTGACAAAAACCCGTTGTGAAGAAGCTCACTAATATTTACAGTCTGCACAATGAAAGGATAACAAAAACATTAAATAAAACACATTAATGGCAAGGAAATGATGAGTGACCAAGAACTATTGTATATTTAAAGTTACTTTTAAATCATCATTCAAACTTACAAGAACTGAAAAGGTAGTGAAAAGTGTTGCATAAGCTAAGAGTAGCAGAATGGTAGCTAAAGCTAAAAGCAGCTAAAGGATAGCTAAACGCTGTACGTAGCCTACAAAGACAAAATCAGAGAAAGCTAAAGGAGATTTCACAGAAAACAATGTATTTAATCTCAAAGTGTTTCTATGAGGAAACACGTTAACATTTTTGAAAAGTACATGGTAGTGTGGTGGTTAGTCCTGTAATCCTGGGGTTGTGGGTTTGAACCCAGGTTACGTCGGGAAGGGAATCTGGCGCCCCCTGAAGGAGGAAGCAGCTGAACGAACATGAGCACCATATTTTTCGGACGATAAGGCACATTTAAAATTACATGATATTATCGGATGGTATCTGTATCGACCGATATTAGTGATAAACTTAAATATCGGATATCGATATGAAAGACTTCCGTTTTAAGTTAATTTTTAATTTAAGAAACTGTCAAGTATATTTATTAATGCATTACGCGCTTTTCACTTGTCGCTTGTGAACAGGTTTAGATTTGTGAAAATTTACAAATTTGCACTGTTGAGTGTTGTTATTGTGTTAGAGAGAGTAAATGTCATGAATAAGTTTTACATTAAACGTTATCCAAATTCAAGTGTTACATCATTTTCAGTCCCCTTTTTGGCATCTGGCCAAACTGACAAAGACCATGCAGAGTAATGTAGTATTTTAATTCAACAGCAAACTATGTAGGTCTAGAGAAAAAAATATTGGTATTGGTTATCGGCCAAATAAGTTTGAACATATCGGCCAAAAATCCAATATCGTGCATCCCAACTAAAAATCCTTTTATTTTCTCAAAAATCGACAGCGAGCCTTATAATCCAATGCGCCTTATGTAATAATTCTGATTGTGCTTACTGACTTCAAACCAATTGTATGTGGCTATTGTGAATGAGTTGAATAAAGTTTGACTTATCTGTTTTGTTTCACTTCATGCGCCTTATAATCCGGTGCACCTTATAGGCCGAAAAATACGGTAATATCACCAATCACCTGAATGTGATGATATATGGTTAAAATACCACAAAATATGCAGAAACAAGCAAATACGCAAACAGTATTTTATGACTGCAATGAGAGCAAATACAAAAAGAACACATCTCTATCACATGCACATTTTAATATTAAGCTTTTATTTACATTCTGTCACACACTTTAAAGGAATATACATCGGACAGATAGAAACTGTTACAACCTCAGATGAAGAAAAACAAAGAGTTATGAGTCAAATCAAACACAGCAGGATCCATACAGGTTTAGTCTATTGTTTTGATCCCATATCTTGATTTTAAACTCACTAAATGTTTTAATTTCATCCATTTTTTTAATTTGATCACGTCTCCAATACAGACTTGATATTTGACAGTGAATTTAGTAACCTGTTACTGACCTAGCTACCTAAACACAGCCATAATACAGTCAGAAAACACTTTTACCCCAGGAATCTCCTGGGAGCCGTTCTTAATAACCTCTCCACCTGCTGCTTTATAATAAAACGCTTCATTGTTTGAAGACGTCAACCGGATGGCGTCACAGAAATGTTGAACTGTTCCTTTAAACACGCAGACACAGGAAAGTGTAGGGAATGGTGCGGTTTGTCCGGCGAAAGAAGAAGACTCGGAGCAACAGGAAGCGTCTTGTTTTCATCGCCTGTTGCTGTAGCGATTACTTCCCTGCGCCCTGTCGCTGCTGTGACTCGTCGCTGACATCACTTCCTCCAGGAAACTGATGGACAGAGGAGGCAGAGAGGAATGAAACCTCCTGCACATTTGCAAATTCAACTACTCTCCACTAGAACATACACTTAGATTAACTTGAAATAATTTATCTTTTGTGGGGAGTCCACAGGGATCAGTTCTAGGATCACTTGGTTTATTTCAAACGAATCATTTAGAAGTAAATCTAACGTGAAGGAACAGGTTGAGAACCGTCCGATACCTCTTGGTGTTGTGGACGGAGCTTCCTCCCAGCACAATCCTAACTCCGGGCGTGTTACGGTTCAGGTTGTAAACAGTCAGAGCTTCTTCGTACGTGGCCCCACCAATAATAAACACCATGATGTCCTGAGGCCTGAAAAACATTTTCGTCATGCGAGTTGGACGTCAGTTTCTTAGCTGTGTCACGTGTAGGAAGTGTCATGTTATTCATATTGTTATCTGTGTTCTGTGTGAACCCCCTCTCATTTGTTTCTCATTGAATAATCGGTCTCAGGTGTTTCATCCATCACCAGCAATAATCCTAATCTGATTATAAAACAGATGTTTCCTGTGTTCAGGTGGGGGTCACCAATTTTTCAGTTAGATGAATACTTATCCATCTCTTCAGTGCTTGTAACCAGACTAAAAGACAGGGGTGTCCAAAGTACGGCCCGTGGGCCATTTGTGGCCCTTGGGGTGATTTTGTGCAGTTTCAGAACAGTATAATTTTAATCAACAGGCTTAAAGACTTTCTGCAAATTAGATGGTAATCCTTTTTATATCATGTTTAGGTTTAACAGCAAAATAGATTTTATTTTCACTTCATGGCACAAAGCGCCACAAACTTTTACAGACTCCCATCAAAAAGGAGACTTTTGGATAATTATTCATAAAACTTGGCTAAATATAACTAAATTACAGTTGATATAACAACCAATACAGGGAACTTAGACATTTTTCAATAAATATGACATGGTTTAATTAATATAAAGTGGTATCATGATGATAATGTTGATCAACTGAGATGATCAACTTTATCAGTGTCCCTTCAAACCTTCAATGAATCTGTTGTAGTGACTGACAGCTGGATGATCTTTCAGAACTTTGATCAACATTTTGGGACATTCATGGTCCAAAATGTTGATCAACCCGCTTTTAAAAGGACACTACCGGTACTCACATTACGCTTTTGTTGCTGAGAAGAAACTAAAGTGAACTTTCCAAGCACACACACAAAAAAAAATAAATAAATAAAAAATAAAACATCAACCCAACAAATCATATAAATTCACTGGTAATCATTTTTAATAAAAAATATAAGGTTAGTGTTTGTGAGGCTTTTAATGTTTTGGATCTACAACAATTTAAAATACCCTGATACATGCTCAATAAACAATTTAAAACCCTTCTCCACCAAAATTAGTAAACTTTTGTCCTTTTTCCAAACTATTGTTCATATTGTTGTTGAGTTAAATTCACATTTGGTCCAGATATGAAAACGTTTGGACGCCCCTGCTCTAAGACGTCAGTCTTAGATGGCGCTCTTATGTACCTCACCTCTTCTGTCAGGTGTGCATTACCGTATTTTCCGCTGTACACGTTGCACCGCCATATAAGTCGCGTCAGTCCAAATATGTCTAATAAAGTGGAAAAATCCATAATATGTTGCTTCACCGTATAAGTCACATCTTTTATGCATCACTGTTGACAACCTGGAAATCTGGGGCGGTGCTGTGCCAAAAATCGATTGACTGCCAAATGGCGGCCGCAGGAGCGTGCACGAGAGGACTTTAACAAGAATTTAACAAGATTAACACTTAAAAACAATTATTTGTTTGCTCAACTTTACAGTAAAGGTGTGTCTCAGTCTAACTTTTCCTTAATAAATGTACTTCAATGGTCAAATCATCTGCATTTCGCCAGGCGGCGCAACGAAATGAAGCTGATTTGACGTTTGCTCCAAGCAAGCTGGATGAAGATGGCAGACTATGGCAAGCTGATTGTGTCATTAATAGCCACTTTTACCTGTTACATGACACAACGGCATGCCATACTGCTCGAGTGCCATGTAATGGCTGAAAATGGTAGTGTTCAATAGTTTCAGTCAGAATGAATGAAAACGGTCATATCTCAGCCAAAAATTGGTTTATAAATATGGAAAAAAGCCATAAACATGTCACTTCGGCGTATATGCCGCAGGGCATGCAAATTATGCAAAAAAACGTATAGGTCGGAAAATACGGTAATTATTTTTTCTGGCGTGTTTCCGGATTGTTGCGTGTCGGTCACCTGTCTCTGAGGCTGCTGGCTCCCAGGTACGGGAACTGACTGTCTTTGAGTCGACCTTTAATCAGCTGGTCCAGGGTGTCGTGGAGCAGAGGCCGGTGCTGAGTGTACACGTTCTCCACACCCTGAGCAGACGCCACAAAACACACAATTAAAGTAGAAAAAAAAAAAAAACTAAAATTAATTCAACACATTTTCATTGTGTTGTACCTTTAGTCCTTTAAAGAACTGTTTAGTGATGGAGACAGCGTCTGTGGGCGTGATGAGGTCGCTTCCCCTGATTCTCTTTCCCCCGTACTCCACCACAGACTGAACCATCTGTGGAGACACACCGTCAGCGGGTTTCACTGCCCTCCAGAGGCGAAATGCAGTAACTGCACGCTCATCCGACTTTCTAATATGGTTTTACAGGAAAAAATGTCAGAATGTGAATAATTACCTTGCGATATCGTTCAGACACTCCTTTCCTGCTCAGCTCCTCCATCAGAGACGGGAGGATGCTGCTGCTGTGGCGTTCGTATCTCAAGGCGTAAAGCATGACGAGACGGACGGCGTCCACCTCAGAAACGCGAGGATTCTGCAGCAGCCGCCGAACACTCTGAGGAAACGCACGTTAGCTTGTTGCAAACGAATACTTAAATAGTAAAAATCACTTCTGCAAAGAGTACAGATGTGGAGACGGCGGTGATACCTGCTGAGCGTTGGAGTGGTCGTTCTGACAGGCCAGCTCCTGCTCCACCTCAGACACCTCCATCAGCTGCCGCTCCGACACCAGCCGGGACAGCTCCCCCACCACCGTCACATGTTTGGACACAGTGCCCGACATCTTCTTAAACTGAGGGTAGTTGTCTACAAACGCCTGCGGGGACAACACCGGACAATCAAACATCTGGACCAGGCCGATTAGGACTGATGATGACGTCACTGCTCCCGCTGAACATTAGACGGACTCCTGACCTTCATGTCACTGATGGACTCCAGCTTCTGCTGCCCCTTGGGTTTCTTTTTCTGGAAATCCTCCATCAGGTTCTTTATGTTGGTGCCGATCTCTCCGAAATTCAGATACAAGTTCTAAAATCGAGAAAGGGAAAAAAAAAAAAAAAAAAAAAAATAATATTTGTAATTTTAATAAAGATGCTCAAGCAGGTTTTACACGCGTGTTGTTTCTGACAAACTCAGCAGCAAAGCCACGATCTGTTAAACTGACTGAGGAATATCAGTTTTAACATCTATTTAACTGAAACAGACTATATTGAAAAAAAATAAACGACACTTGTAGAAACAAGCTCAGGTAATGTGCAAGTTTTTACCTGTAATTTATCCCGTTTGGACTATCTGTGACGCGTCACATCAAAAATCAGATTTGAAACAAACTAAATTTTGTCCATTTTCAGATTCTTGTCTTCTTAAGCTACATTTTGAAACCCAGATGATCCAGATATCATGAGCGATTCAACAGATTTGTCTTGCGAACATGGACTTCCCCTTGAAATGTGTCCGAGTCTTATTTTTAACGTGAGGATTTCTTGATGTCCAAACCTCAGATCATATTTATTACCAGGATTTCCCAGCTTAAAAGAACAGAAGCTTTGCTAGCTCACAGGGAAAGTAGAGATAATTGAAGGCTTTTCAGCTTAATGTCATATTACCATAATTTTCGCTGTACAAGTCGTAGTCTGTTGTATAAATTAGCATGTCTGTGACTTTTATAGTGAAGCGACGTACAGTATTTGTTTTTTTTTTAATTATCATATTTATAACCCAATTTTTGGCTGAGAGCTGACAATTTCATTCATTCTGATAAGAAAAATATTGAACACTACCATTTTCAGCCACTAGAGGGTGCTCGACCAATATTTATTAACCTTTATTTAACCAGGCAAATCCCATTGAGATCACAGATCTCTTTTTGCATGGGAGGCCTGACGTCAGACTAACATGCATGATTTTGATCTGTGGGAAGAAACCGGAGTACCCGGAGAAAACACATGCAAGCACGAGAAGAACATGGGCCAATCCGAGGATTGAACCCAGGACCTTCTTGCTGTGAGGCAACAACGCAAACCACTGCGCCGTCGTGCTATGTTTACTTTTGTTTGCTCAGGTCGCTTAGCTGAGGCCGTCATCTTGAACTGAGGTGACTCCAAAAGTGAATCAGTTGTAGATGCATGTCCAGTGATAGGTTTCTGAGAGTTTCGATGAAATCCATTCAGTGGTTCATAAAATGTTTTGTTAACAGTCACACGGGGTCATCTCAACAATTATTGCCAACATTTTAATCAAAGTTGCTGCACACTGTGTCAATCTTTACTTATATGCTGGTAAAAGCTCTTAGCTACTACCATGCCAAAATTTAGCCAAATGTCTGTAACAGTGAATAAATTATAGCTATTTTTGTGGTTCCTATGTTCAGCAGGCTGAAGCAGCCGTCTTAAACTAGACTAACTCCAGATGTTCAACAGTTGTAAATGTGCATCCAATGATTAACTTTGCAGAGTTTAATTAAAATTCATTGAGTCGTTCATGACTTATTTTGCTAACAGACATGAATGCTCAAATGCATCCACAGACACAAGCACAAAAATTAACAACCGTTGTCAAAAGTCAGCGACGAAGCAATGTATTTATGTTTTTCCCACTTCATTAGACATATTTGGACTCATGCAAGTTATACAGCGGTGCAACGTGTACGGCGGCAGTACGGTAGTTGTTGGTACTACTCAGAAAAAGCTTCAAAATGTTATTCATATTTTGGATATTTAAGTCAAAGGAACCGTAGATAATGTATTTTTGATCTTGGCAGATGTTCTCCACAGATTGTAAAGCTAAAGAAGAAGAATTTATAAAAAATGAAGAGGAAGTGATTCAAACAGATGTGTTGAAGACTCACGTTGGCATAAAACTCGTCGTTCTCCGCAGACAGCACCACCTCCCTCAGGTCTTTGCTGATCCCTGGGACTCTGGACAAGTCGAGCCTGTTGTTGTTCAGACCCAGCAGCTCGTGGACCATCGCCTGGTACGTCCACTGCAACACACACACACACACACAACATCTCATTAACGCCGGAGCGTTTGATACACAAACAGCCGAGCAGTGACTGGAAACAATTCCAGATGTTCGTCTAGCTTCCTATTTAAACAATATAAATAAAACAAGACCGTTAAAAACGATGGAAGGAGACAAAAATCAGATTCACTTTAAACTGAATCAAGTTAAATTTACAAAAAACACAAAGCGATACATAAATAAATAAAAAAAACTATGAAAAAGTAATGTCTGGCTAATGACATGTAGCTAGCAATTTTATAATAGTAATAAATAGGTAAATATTAAAATATAATTACAAATGACCCCATGACACTTATGTTACAATAAAATAAACCATGAAAGGAACCTAAAAATTACGATTTGCATTATTTTTAGGGTTGCAATTAATCACAGCACGATAATAAACTGATAATAAAACTTTAAAAATATATATATATTTAAATTATACCTGTATTTTACAGCCTATAAGTCACTTTTTTTTTGGCATGATTTACATGCCCTGCGACTTATAGGCCAAAGCGACAAATATATGGATTTTCCCCCGTATTTATGAACACACTGAGATATGACCGGTTTCGTTTACTGTATTCTGACTGAATTTTCTTTAGCAGTACCATTTTCAGCCACTTGATGGCAGCAGAGTAGTAGTAACTATATGGCATGGCTTGTTATATTCTTGCTAAAGTCCTTTCCATCATGTAATAGGTCAACGTGGCTATAATGACAAATTCAAAAAAAAGTTCAAGACAAAAACAAGTGGACTTTATTTATTATACTGTACTTTATACTTTATTATTTGTTTTCTTGAACTTTTTTGAATTTACCATGTCCTGGATGACTGAGAATCTCCACCAGCTATTAATGACACAATCAGCTTGTCATGTATTCACCACCTTCATTTTGCTCGATGCTTGGAACTGTCAAACCAGCTGCACCGCCCCGGAGAAATACAACTAATTTGACCATTAAAGTGCATTTATTAAGTAAATGTTAGACTGAGACACACCTTTGCTACAATTTTGAGCAAACAATTGTTTGGGTGCCTTTTTTTTTTTTTGGTGAAATTTTGGAGAAACGAGCCGCGTTCCTTCTCCCTTTTATCTTCCTCTGCGCATTCACGGAGTGTCAAGGCAGCAAAACTATTTTTGAAATACAGCTGGTTTGACCAATAAAGTGCATTTAAAGTGCATTTATTAAGCAAACGTTAGATTGAGACATACATTTACTATAATTTCGAGCAAACAAATAATTGTTTTTAAGTGTTAATCTTGTTCAATTCTTGTTAAAGTCCTCCTGTGCACACTCCCGCGGCCGGCATTTGCAGTCCATCGATTTTTGGCACATCGGTCCACAATTCCAGGTTGTCAGTGGTGATGCATAATAGATGGTGAAGAGACATATTTATGGATTTTTCCACTTTATTAGACAAATATGAACTGATGCGACTTATATGGCGGAGCGATGTGTCGGGCGGAAAATACGGCAATTTAAACAATTTAAATAATGAAATTTTTTCAAAATTCCTTAAAAAAATTAGCTAAAAACCCAGAAGATCTAATGAGCATATTTAAAAAGAGCTAAATTAATTAAAATCAGACTTTAAAATAACCGAAGCGCTGCGCTGTGGTTGGTCACCTGGTTGAGCAGCGGCGTGATGGCGTCGTCACTGCGGTCCAGGATCAGCAGCAGAGGAGGAACTTCAGTCTTCCTGAAGTCGAACAGCTCGTATTCCTTTGTGATGATTTGCTGCGAACAGAAAACTGTCGGTTACTCCAGGAAAATCACAAACACTGTGAAATAAACGGCCTCATTCTCAACTATTATTACCAAATGTCCGTTAAGGTTTAAACTAAATTACTCGCAACAATTCTGGTTTTGCAGCTACATCAGTTTAAATAAAATGTTGCAGAAGAAAGTGCAAGTTGCGTTGAAACATGAGCAAAGAGACTGTGTGTTATGGGAGTGTTGTCATGGAAACCTTGACGCTCTCTGCAAGGCGTTTGGACATGTCCGAGGACAGCTGGTAGCGAATCATTGGACATTTCTTGAGGGCGAGCAGGACGGACGTCAAACCCTGAGTGCAGCGGGACAACATGGAGGGTTCCCAGCTGCGACCCTAAAGCACAAATAAACACGTCACCAACGACTCCATCATCACGCTGTTTGCTTCCTGGACCACTTGGAAAGGTCTTGACCACCGCGGACTGGCTGAGGTTGTTTAGGATCCAATTTTCACATTTTAGCTCCTTAAGAGTTGTTTAAACACTTGACGTTAATTTTTACCCGGAAATGTTCATCATGTTCAGCAAAAAAACGGTGACTCGTTAGAAACCCTGGATCGTTCTTACCCTGGCGACTCCCTGCAGGTTGAGGGAGAACAGATGAGGATTCACAGCGATGAAGTCTCCGTAAAACTCCTGCACAAACACACACAGTTTATTGTTGCTTTGCCTAAAAACTAATAAGAAAACAGCAAAGTTGTTAATTAACAATAAAGAATTGATCCAGAACCAGCAGCTGTTGGGACATTTCATCACGATAAGACCCCCTTTGGACTAAAAGCTTGTTCCAGACTAAATTAAACCGCTGCAATTAGATTTAAGGGTTAGGAATTTGAATGAGAAATGCTGATTATTTTAATAATTGACATTGCATCTAATGTATTTCAACTAACATTTTTGATTTTGTTGTAACCTCGAAGAAGCAAAGTTCTGTATTTGTTGTGTAACACAATCATTGTTCCACAATTCATCTATTGATTGATGTTTGGGGGAAAGTGCACAAAACAATTACAAAGCCTATTTTTGTTTTACAGAAAAGAGCTGTAAGAATTATCACTAGAAAGCATTACTGTCATCTATCAAGCACGTTATTTTATCAACTAAAGTTATTGAAGTTCCAGGATTTGGTAGATTATAATATTTTATCAGTTATGTATAGGGCTCAGAATAATGCATTAACTTTAAATATCCAAATACATTCTGTTAAAAGGAAAAAATTGTTATAATCTGAAGGGGACAGAGATACTGTATTTGTCAAACCAAAATTCAAAACTAGTTTGAAGGGACGATCTACCTCAATCCAGGGAATTGGATTATGGAATGGTTTGGAGAATGAAGTTAAAAATGCCAAGTCAATGTGTACATTTAAGAAAATGATCAAAACTGAATTGTTAAAAAAATACATATGAAGTAGCTTAATGTGTACTGTATTAGAGTTAGAAAAATTAGAAAGAGTTATTTATTTTGTTCTGTTACTTGAAGATTATTATTGTTTGAACTACAAAGTAATTGTTTGAAAAAAGGGGCTGATATAATAAGATTTTTTCTTCTTTCTGTTACCTTTCATTTTTATATTTTATAGGTTATCGTTTATGGGATTGCTTCGTATTGTATTTTAAAATGAATAAATAAATAAATAAATAAATAAATAAATAAATAAATAAATAAATAAATAAAATTAAAAAACTTTTAAGTAACAGTGATGAGTAACAGTGTTAAGAATGACAGTGTAACAGTGTAACAGTGTAAGCATGTTAGTTGTTCAAACGTCATCAGTCTGATCATTTAAGATTCTTCCAAGTTAAGAGGCCACTGAATATGGTGCCATTTTTTTTTAAATCCAAGATCCATCAGCACATCAGTAAAACTTTAAAGTGATGTGCAAACAGGCCAGACTCTTTTCCTGGCAACAAGTCTTTTGAACAAACTCATCGTAAAAACAGACTATCCCCTCTGCTGAACATCTGCACATCATCTAACACATCCTCTCGTCCTCAGATGTCAGCCATGTTCTTTAACCATCCATCTTAGAAGATGTGACAATCACTGATGTTTCTGGTCTTAACAAAACATCTTGACCGGGTCAGTGTGTCTTTTGGTCATTGGATTTTTGTTTTAAAAACAAATAATGAAAATCGAAAAACGGATGTTTTTTTG
>JARVLU010000583.1:22883267-22900830 GCA_031762415.1 Simpsonichthys santanae | reverse complement strand
AGCGCCAAATTTAAAATGACTGAATGAAATTTTAATATATTTATAAGTTTGTTTGCAAAAACGAACATAGTTGAATGGTAAAATATATTTATGTTGTGCCACTTTCTGCAAAGTTCATAAATCATGTCACAGACGCTTTAAGGCCTCACGTACCAAAATCCTAATTTCAAACTGACATTGCGTTGTCCCTTTATCCAAGGCATACCTCCAACACTGAGGCATGGACTTCAAGGAGTTGCAAGGTGAGCAGATCTGATGTAATTATTGTTTCTTTCTGTTTTTCTTAAAGGTCAAAGTTGCCACTCCTCCGAGGACTCGCAGATTTTCTGATGACTTCCTGTCAGACGGGTTGGGTAGCCCTGAGTCTGACACTTTCAGCCCGGTGCCTCTGGATAAGTCCCCATCAGAAGCTCCTGAGAGTAAACTGGTGATATTGTTGGAGGATTTTTATTATGGCTGCGCCAATGGAGTCGTCTCAGACAAGCTTCTAGACGAGAAGTTCAATCGACCATTTCGCTGCATCCACTGTTCCGAGACCTTCTTCAACAACATCAAGTGAGATCTGCATAAGTGTTGAATCAAACCCACACCTGTACATGCAAAAACTTTTCCCAGTGGTTTGTTTCCCTTTTAAATATAAAGATGATGCTTTTGCTGATTAGTTGGGAAGGATTCCACCAGACGTCTGCTACATGAGCTTAACGTCTGATCTTTGCAGTGATTTGGAGATGCTTCACTTTTGTTGTGTGAATAAAGCATAAAGTCTGAATGTTTGCTGTGTGCTCTGCAGGTTGATGGATCACATCCAGCAGCACACATCAGAGATGAATCAACAAAAAAATGATACGGACTCGGTGTCCTCCTGTCCCCACTGTTTTCGAAATTTCCCATCTCCGTTCAGGCTGCAGTGCCACATGGAGGTTGTTCACAGGCAGCGCGACTCAACAGGTCTGTTGATGCAAAAAACACATACCGTATTTTCCAGCGTACATGTCGCTCCGCCCTATAAGTTGCATCAGCCCAAATATGACTAATAAAGTGGAAAAAATCCATAAATACGTCTCTTCGGTTTATACGTCGCATCTGAGTCACGGCTAACAGCTTGGAAATGTGGGCAGATGTGCCAAAAATGGATTGGCTGCAAAATGGCGGCTGCGGGAACGTGTACAGGAGGACTTTAACAAAAATTGAACAAGATTAACACTTAAAAACAATTATTTGTTTGCTCGACATTATAGCAAAGGTGCGTCTCAGTTGAACATTTACTTAATAAATGCACTTCAATGGCCAAATTAGCTGCAATTCGCCAGGGCGGCGCAGTTAAACGAAGCTGATTTGACGAGCTGGACGAAGGTGGCAGACCATGACAAGCCGATTGTGTCATTAATAGCCACTTTTACCTATTACATGGCACAACGGTATGCCATATGACTAGAATGCCATTTAGCGGCTGAAAATGGTAGTGTTCAATATTTTCAGTCAGAATGAATGAAAACAGTTATATCTCAGCCAAAAATAGGCTTATAACTACAGTATGGAAAAAAAAATCCATATATAAGTTGCAGGGCATGCAAATTATGCAAAAAAACCCAAAATAAAATAAAGCTGTGTAAAATTGGTAATTTCTGCTTTTTTTATTTGTTTGTTGCAGTGACGTGTAAGATCTGCGAGCTGGCGTTCCACACCGAGCCAGCCTTCATGTATCACATGAAAAACACACACAAACCAGGAGAGATGCCGTACTCCTGTCAGGTTTGTCACTTGGCGCCAGTAACAGCCTCCTCCTTTCCCCTCGGTCAGTTTCTCATGAGCCGCTGAGCCTTTTCTCTGCCTGCAGGTGTGTGACTTCCGCTCGTCCTTCTACAACGACATCTGGCTTCACTTTAGGGCAGCTCACTCTGACACTAAAAACCTGCTGTGTCCTTACTGCCTCAGAGTACTGCGCCTTAACGTGTGCTACCAGAAGCATGTTGTCCGCCACCAGGTACGCATGCGCTGCACTTCAGCTGGTCAACACCAAACAGCTGGTGTCTTTAAACAAGTCCTGAGTGTGTGTTTATGTCTGTGTCTCCAGAAGAAACACGTTATCAGCTGTAACAAGTGTCGTCTTCACTTCCTGTATCTTAAAGAACGCATCGAACACATAGAGCTGCATCATAAAACTCACGTCACGCCTCCTCAGCTCAGCGGACTCAAACCTGGAACCAGGGTACACCTCAACTCTGTTCCTACTCCTACTGTCTCTGCTAAATAGAAATATGGTGTGAAGAACAGAAAATCTGAGTCCAGAATCTCAGATTCCTTCAATGAGCCGGTCAAAGATGAACGTTTTAGGAAGCGCAGTGTAATCGTCTACAATCAATTCCTGCAGGAAACTGTTGATCAGGCACCATCGTCTTACAGTCTGGAAGATAAACTTATAAACCTTCATGAAGAAACAGACTGAGAACTAATGAAACTAACAAAGAACTGGTTCAGTTACTGAACTTGTACAGTTTTAAGTAGAATCTTTTTATCTGAACAAGTAGAAACTTTTTTGTGTAAATGTTTATGAAGCATTTTTTTTAATTAATTAATTAATTTTTGCTAATTTCAGCCTTTTTCAGATAATTTCCTCTTTTTGTGCTCATTTCTGTTTCATTCAGTCTAATTGGGCAAATGTGTTATGCTTTCTTCTGGGAATTTAAATTTGTAAAATTTCAGCTACCTTTTCAGCATTTTAGCTAATTTCTGTTGTTTTCTGATAAATTCCAAGTTTTTGTTGTAATTTCTGTTACTTTCAGCCTAATTAAGCTCTTTTTTTCCTCATTTAAGCATGTTATGCTCCTTTCAGCTTATTCATGCTAGCTTAAGTTATTTCAACTCTTATTTAGCTGTTTTTTTTTTTTGTTGCTAATTTTAGCTTTGTCAGCTCTTTCCACATCTTTTGCCCTAATTTAAACGTTTTTCAGCCTAATTCAGCAAACATTTGCTCTCTCCACTTTCTACGGTAACTTATGCTTCTTTTTGCTGTTTTAGCTACTTTTCTGCAATTTTTTCTTTTTCAGCTTTTTTCAGCTAATTTAAACTTTTTGTGCTAATTTCTGCTTCTTTCAGCATACCGTAATTGAGCAAACATTCTTTCTTCTGCTAATTTAGCCTTGTTTTTCCATCTCAACTACATTTCAGAATGTTTTTTAGCTAATTTCAGCTGTTTTTCAGCAAGTTTTTCTGCATTAAGCACTCACGCTGCATTTTCGCAGGAAATTAAATTTCTCTAGTTAAAGCTTGGTTTACGTTGGGTATTGTATGATGGACCAAAGCCCTCCTCCTTTACTGAAGTGTTTTGTTTGTGCAGGTAACGGTCAGGACGTACTCTGGGAATGGAGCGCCTGACGCTGAGGAAGCACCAAAGAAGCCGTTTGTTCCATGCAAGGTCAGCGTTAATACAGCCACTGATATAAAGCACACGCTGAGTTTTGGAGACATTACGGGTGTTTTATATTTTATATAAAATCTAATTTTAAGGCTTAGTAAGTCATTTTTTGTTTTTTGTTTTATCTAGACAAGCCTTTTTGAGCTCCGATGTATTTTCATGTTGATGCTGAGTAAGTCTGATTGATAAGAGGAGGGACACGTCTAAGAAGTTATTAAAACACTTATTTTCCTATTAAAAAAATACAAGGCTGAAATGTTTAACAAAATATTTGTAAAAATGTAATTTATAGTAATTTTCTCCTGTGCTGGAATAATTAGGAGCTACACAATTTCTTGCAGCTGATAACTCGGATTTCAGATGAAAACATCTTTTTTAATTTAACACCTTTACTGTCTCTTAAACAATGCCTGGAGAAGCATGCACAAATTAAATTAGTTGCTGGTCTGGAACCCTTTGAAGTGTATACAAATCCTGGTGTCTCTGTAAAGGTAACACTCGTGAGTTGTAAACCTCAGCAGTTATAATTATTACAAATATAACTGCCGTAGTTAGTAGTTGGTACTCAGTGGATAATATTGGCTCTGGAGAGGCTGTAGATAGAAGAAAAGAGGTGTCATTCAAAAGGAGAGGGCCTGCTTGTGCATACGAGTCTAAATATTTTATGGGATCTTTGCTTGTCTGTGTTAAATCTTTGGTATTTGTAATTTTTGTGGTATCTATTAGTAAAATGTAGGACTGGGATATAAGTTGAGACCATCTCGATATAAACAATATAGTTTTATACTTGGAAATCCTGCTGTCTTCTTTCTCACAGGCGGTCCCCTCCTCCCTCCTTGAACACAAACACACAGCCCTCAGCTGCACTCCCCCTCGCCTTCCTGCTTCCTTAGTGGCTAACAAGACGGCTAACGCTTTAGCCGTCTTATTCCACAGCTGACGGGACCGTATCTTTAGCGATATGATAAACTGCTGCTTTATTAATGTCGTGCTTCCTCCCTCTGTTTCCTCTAAAAGGCACACAGCATGGCTAAATGAGCTCTGGTTTTATTACTGTCGGAGCTGCAGCTTCAAGGTTCCAAGTGGAGGCTCACTACTGCAGTTCACACACACTTACTGATGTGAAGGCGGCGCACCTGAATGGACTTCAGCTCCTTTCTATCTTATCAAGACACTCAAAGCTCTTTTACAACACAATCTGTTCCTCATTTACCCATTCAAACAACATTCTACTAGATCTCTACAAATAATAATCAGAGCTTTATCACATTCATACACCGATGGGACACACATCAGAGGTAATGAGGGGTTCAGTGTTTTGCTCAGGGACACTTCAGCATGTGACTGCTGGTGGACTCGAACCCCCAACTCTCCCATTGGAGGACGACTGCTCTAGCCTCTCAACCACAGCTGCCCCCAGCTGAAGAGGATTATTATTTAATATACTGTATGTAAATGGATGTGTAAAAAATAAACTATTTAATAGCCTATATGTAAATAGATTATTTTTAGGCATTTATTTTGTACAGTTACAGTGTTAATTAATGTGCCTGTGACAACTGGGACAAAACTTTGACTCAGATATATTTATGTTATTACTTTATGGAAAGAAAAAATATCGAGATGTATATCGTGAATCGCGATTTTTCTAAAAAATATTGAGATAGTAATTTGGTCCATATCGCCCAGCCCTAGTAAAATCTATACATTTCCTGTCAATGTTTACATCAGTGTACCGTTTGGCTGCTGTTTTCCAGGTGGTCGAGGTCACGCCACCCCCTCCACAGGAAGAGGTCAAAAGGAAACCATTTGAGAGTCTGGGGTCGCTTCTGTCTGGACTGAGTGCTGAAGGGTATAAATCCTTATTATTACAATTTAAAACAAACACTTATTTAGTTTACATCTTTGTTTATTTCATCAGCCGTGAAAGTGTTTCCATGTTCTAGTAAAACTAGAAGAAAATAAGTAAAAACTTGAGTATCAAAACTAAAAAAGCTTCAAGTTACTGACATGAAGCTGTTTTAAACTTGAAGAATGTTTAGCTGCTTTTTAAGCTGCTTGTCTTGTTCAAAAATTTAATCAAATGATTAATTTCAGTAAATCACTTATTGTGTTTCCTGTTGAGCTGAAACTAAAACTTGTCTGAAGGAACTCCTCATTGCCGGTATTTTGTCTCCCAACATTCGTTTCGAACAACCGTATGATTCACGTGTGACGTTTTGAAGCTTATGGGTTCTTGACTTTAAAATCCTTATTGTTGACTTTGAACTCCCTCTGCAGCAGTGAAGCTGTATTTTATTTAATTTAATGATGAACAGCTTCTTAAATAAACACCAGGGAGCTGTGATTAATAACTTGGACTGTTTAAGGATCTCCAACTGTAAATGTATAAACGTTACTTAATTTACCTTCATAGAATATGAGACGTTAATGCACCAAGTTTGATTTACACTTACTTTTGTTTGTTCTGTAGTAATCCCATAAAAATGTAAATTTTTAGCTCCTTTTTTAAGTTGAGGGTATTTTTTTGTTTCTTAGATGTAACAAGTGAGCAACAAATCAAGGTAGTTTTATGTATAAATGAATCACTTCAATGTAATAAAAACAAGAAGTATGAAATTGTATTTATTACTATTAAAAAAAACAACACACTTAATGGCATAAACCTGTAATGTTTGTCTAATTCTGCAGTGCCAAAAACTGCATTTTGTACAACAAACTTGTTTTTCCATCACCTGCACTAAAACGTCCTGAACGTTTTCTCAGTAAAATGTTTTTCTCTTTGCGTTTCAGGGATCTGGGCTCCTCTCAACGCTGCATCGAGTGTCTGAATTCATTCCCGGACCTCAAGGTTCATTTTCCGACTCTGGTTAACTGCTCGCTCTGCAAGTTCTCCACCTGCTGCTCCAACTCCTACGCCAACCACATGATCAAGTACGTCCACACTTAAGCAGGGATCCAGAAACCTGTCCTCTTTTGAGGAACTGTGCCATTTGTTTCACAAGCTGACACGGTTTCATAAAGTTTTATTAAAGCGTCTTTGATGCGTCTGGGTCAAAATGCAATATCACATCAACTGTGTTTTTTCAAGCTGTTTTACCAGCAGTTTATTTTCAAAGGACTTTGTGAAACACTTGAATTTACTCCGTCTTTCCTGTCGTTTCTTTAAGGACAGAATTTATACTCAGTAACCCTTAAACAAGCCCTGACGTTCAGCCAACTAGAGAGCCAATAACTGACTGTAAAATATTAGAAAAACACTTTACTTTGAAATGTATATAGTTGATCATGATTCGCCTTTTTGGCCCCAGAAATGAAAACATTACAGATAGAAGTGTCGAGTGACAAACTGATCAACTTTTTAACAACTTATTCTCATTTTGTATATTTTCTGTCACATATTGGCTCCACAAACCTTGAGCTTAATTCGTCTGTGTTTTCTTTAACATTTAAAGAGCTAACAATAATAAATATTTCATCCTCTGCTTAAAAATACGGTAATCTTTTCTTGTCATGATATAACCTATTAGACAAAACATTGTTATACCATCAGTTTTATCTAACATGCAAAATAACTTAGAGCAGGTTTATTCAACTGGAGGCCCGCAGTCTACTCCCGGCCTGCTGGTGTCTTCAGTCTGGCCCACCGATGAGCATTAATAAAGGGAAAAATAAAACATCTGTGAGAGGAACCTTTAAACAATTTGAAATGACACATATTTCAGTCAGTAGGCAGTCCTGTTATGTGCCCGTCTCAAATTTCAACATTTCATGAACATGCAGGAGAACAGTTCAGCTGCACCCCGAGACATCGTTCTTCACTGAGGACACTTGCTGTTTAACCTGCTTTCCTCCTCATATGCACGGGAACAACCTCCGACTTGCTACGCTCAGAAACATCAAACAGGAACATTGCTCATGTAATTTCCACACGGCTACCCAGCATGCTTTGCAGCTCATGCAGTCTCTTTGGGACCCCCTCACAGAGAGATCTTTGGGAGTTGGGGGGTAAAATAAAACAAAGTTAAACAGAGACACATATTTGATTTAATCTGGGGCCTCAAAATATTTGTTTTGGTCTTAATAATGTTTAATTGTGAGAACTAAATTAGCAGAAACACGAGTTAAAAGGCATCTTGCTCTTGTGGGGGTGCGCTCTTTCTCCTGTTGTGTGGGGAGTTCTGATGAACTGGTCGTATCAGCGTGCGATCGCCTGCGAGACGGATTAAACTACAGATTTTTTACAGGGGGAATACTGCTGTTCACGCACAGCAGCTTTTTATTTAGTTTCAAAAATAGTTGACCACAATTAGAATGGATTAAGTGACTTACCGTAATTTATTTTAGTAAATAACAAGAAGGAGACCTTCACGCATCGCGCTCGCTTTCAGCCCAGCTGAGTTCTGCTCCGCCTCTTGATTCCACTCAGACCAGAGCGGGACGTGGACGCTTCACCTGTGATTTACGAAGCGTTTCAGGAAGAACTGGTCTGTGCAGGCGTTTCATTGTAAACGAGGACTGGTTCTTAACGGACACACCTCGACCATCAACATGTCGGTCATTCAGGGAACATCAAAAACTTTCAACATCACTTTTTACTGCAAGGGAAAAAATCTTAAAATGTAATGTATTAGAAGTTATTCCACAAAATAATTACATTTAAAAAGGTAACAGATCATTGTAATACTTGGTTTATTTGCATAATGGATTTAGTTGCTGGATATCCGGCCCCTGAGAAGTTTACTGGAATAGCTCTGGCTCACAGCAATTAGCAGCCGAGGTAACGTTTAAACTTTCAGCTCAGAATACTGAGAACAGCTGAAGTTAAAAATATTCACAGATGAAGAAACCTTCAAGGGTTTGTGAATGTTTTGTTTTCAAACATGCTAAAAACATCAGGTACAATATATACTTTTATAGTTTTTTTTATTTGGACAATGTCATTTTTGTGTTTTAGTGTAAAACGTGCTGTGGTTATAAACCATTGTTCTTCTGAATACTGTTTTTTTATTATTTATTTTTTTCAGTAATCACACCAACATGGAAGCCTCCCAATTTGCCACCATTTTCCTATCAAATCCAAGGTAGCCAAGAGGGTCTGATCAATACAGATCAATTAAATGTGTCTTGTTGTGCAGACATTAAAACTAATCTGCTTTTATGTTCGTTTTAGTTCTTCACAGATGTTACGATGCTCATCATGCCAGTTTTCCACCTACAAAGGAGACGCGATGGCCATTCACCTGACAGAGAGACCAGATCACGATTGCATCATGGCACCAGAGGACAGACTGGTTTCCATCAAGTCAGCAGATGAAGGTAAGACACAAACACATGTTGTGTCAATCCATGCATGAAGCTAATTTTGGAGTCTAGTTGTGCGTGTTTAGTGTTTTTTTTTTGTTTGTTTGTTTTTTGTTTTTTTGTTTTTTTTTTAATCAAGAGAATTTGCAGTTAATGGCAAAAACCTAAATCAAAATAGTTTTGAGATGAAGTTATTACTTAATTCTGCTTGTCGTTTATGAACAGACCACCACATGGCGCCAGCGTAAAATGTTTTAACTACACCTGTGTGGTGTTTTGAAAAATCCAGTTTGTAGATTTTGTTTGTTGAAGTTGTTCGTGGATGATTTTTCTACATTGAAAATGAGTGAAACAATTTAAGTAAATAAATCCCCCTTTGATTTTTTTGTTTTGTTTTTCCAGACTCGAGTCTGAAACAAGTCGTTAACTCTGAAAGGTAAATACACGAAACTGAAACATCTGGATGAAACCAGCATGAACAAGAATAGACACGTTATTTGTTGTAGTTTTAAAATCATCACAATAAATGTTAAACGCAGATAACTGTTTGTAAAACAGAAGAAGAGAGCAGAGGGAATCAGAATTAAGTTCATGGAGTTTTTATTTCTACAATGTTTATATCATCTACTGTATTTTTCGCTGTATAAGTTGCAGTTTTTTGCATAAATTAGCATGCCTGCAATTTATACAGCAAAGCAACAGAATCTTTTTTTTTTTTTTTTTTTCATACAACCCAGTTTTTGGCTGAGATCTGACGATTTCATTCATTCTGACATGGAAAATATTGAACACTACCATTTTCAGCCACTAGAGGGCCCTTGAGTAATATGGCAAGCCAAATGTGTCATTAATAGGTAAAAGTGGCTAGTAATGAGATGCTTGGCTTGCCATACAAAGCCACCTTCATCTCGCTCTGGAACTCCTGGAGCAAACATCAAATCAGCTGCATTTTGGTGAAATGCAGCTGATTTGACCATTTAAGTGCATTTACTAAGGAAAAGTTCAACTTAGACACACATTTACTATAATGTTGAACAAACAAATAATTGTTTTTAGGCAGTTATATCGTTAAATTCTGAAGAAATGCACAGCGAGTCGTCCCGTGCATGCGCTTACTTCCGCGTATCTGCTTTTAAAATGCAGCTGATGTGACTGTCAAAGTGCATTTATTAAGGAAAGGTTAGACTGAGACACACCTTTGCTATAATTTTGAGCAAACAAATATTTTTTTCAAGTGTTAATCTTGTTAAAGTCCTACCGTGGACGCTCTTGCAGCCTCCATTTGGCAGCCAATCGATTTTTGGTTAATCTGTAGTTCGGCTCATAACTTTTCTGTCTCCAACCCTGAGCTGAAGATGTGAGTGTAAATATTGGTGCTCAGTAAATGGGTTAAGACAATATTGCACAATTCAAAGTTGAGTTTTTGTCACTCTTTCAGTGAAAACGCATCCAGTAAGGTACATGAAGGCTTCATCCCAATTCACCTTGGGCAAATGTCCCCCCAGCTGTCAGTCAAATCCCTCCAATTCCCCTCCCCCTCATCCTTCAAACCAGCCATGACCATCAAGTTTCTGGGGTCTGGACAGGTGAGATGAAACTGATGAGCTGCCTGCGATGATTTGGTGATGATGATTAACTTTACTCTTCCTCCTCAGCCCAAGGCCCCCTGTCTGTCTCTGTCCCAGCTCTCTGTCGTCCTCTCCTCTCTGTGTCACGGCATCTCAGAGACGTCTCGCCGTTACAAGACGTCTCCTGCGACCATCCGGTCCTGGATTGCGCAGCAGCAGCGCGGCCTGGCGCACAGGAAGTGGGGCTGGAGGACAGACAAGATGGCGGAGTGGGTTTTGAACCGGAGGGAGCAGCAGCTGATCGTGGGAGAGGACGTCCTGCTGCTGACAGCCAAGGCAGCGCTCGGCGAGGGCGTCAAGGAGGAGGAGCGTTACAGCTGGACGATCGACTTCATGCTGAGGCACGACCTCGGACTGCAGACCACAAACAACAACAAGCTGAAGAGCATTCAGGACAACAGCCGCACGTTCATCCATTCACTCTACGCACGGGTCAGCTGCTGGCATGTCAAATACAAATAAGTTCAGGACGTTTCTTTTCAGTAAATTTAGTCCCCGTCACAAGTTATATGTTTATGAGGCATTCAAACTATTTTTCTTCTGTACGTTTTTCGGCGTCTTTCTCGCTCCATAACTTTTGTGCTGTTTCAACAAATCATAAAACATTCAGCTCTTTCAGGAGAAGGGAGCTACAACTTCTGGTAGTGGTGTGACTTTAGCTTTTAGCAATATTTAGCCTTTTCTGCCATTTTTTTTCTCATAGAAAATGAATTGATCTAATTTTACATCCTTTTAATCTTTAGATGTGTTTACAACATTTTACTGCTCCTTTCACATTTTGTTCTGCTTCAGCTTCTTTCAGCTTTGTGCAAATTAAAAAAAAATCAACTACTTTCAGATAATTTCAGCTGTTTCTTCAGCTGCTTTGTGCTCATTTCAGATTCTGCTAATTTCAGCTTATGTTTCTTTCAGCTTCTTTCTGCAAGTTTCAGCTTTGTCTGTTATTTCAGTTACTATTTAGGTTTTTTTTTTTTTTTTCTAATTTCAGCGTTTTCTTCTAATTTCAGCTTTTTTCATGTAATTTCCAAATTTTTTTGTGCTAATTTCTGCTTCTTTCAGCCTAATAGGGCAAATGCGTGTTCTTTCTGCTTTCTTCTGCTAATTCAAATCTGTCCTACCTTTTCAGCTACGTTTTTAGCATTTTTTATCTAATTTCAGCTGTTATCAGATAAATTCATGTTTTTGTGGTATTTTCTGCTACTTTCAGCCTGACTAACTTCTTTATGCTAATTTAAATAATTTATGCTCCTTTCAGCTTTTTCTGCTAGTTTCTGTTTTTTTTTTTTTTTTTCCTGAAATTTCTGCTACTATTTAGTTGTTTTTGTGCTAACTTTAGTTTTTTTTTTTCTAATCTAATTCCACATTATTTGAGCTCATTTCAGCTCCTTCCACTTCCTTCTGGTAGTTTAAGCTTTTTTTCTACCTTTTCAGCTATTTTCTTTGCTAATTTCAGCTTTTTTAGCTAATTTCCTAATTTTTGTGCTAATGTCTGCTTTTTTAAACTAACTGTAATCCTGCAAATATGTGTTCTTTTTGCTTTTTCCTGCTAACTCAGACTCTTTCTGTTGTTTCAGCTACATTTCAGCATGTTTTTTTTTTTAGCTAATTTCAGCTGTTTTTAACAGGTACTTGAGCATTAAGCATTCACACTGCATTTTGGCAGGAAATGCAATTTCTCTAGTTTTAGATGCGTTTGCACCTTTCATCCGCAAACGTCCGAGACAATGACATCATTTTACTTCAGTGTTATTATTTGCTGCGCATCTTGTACTGATTGATCTTCTCTGCTCTCAGATCCAGAGTGGAGTTCTTCCTCTTCACTGCTGGGGCTGCATGGACGAGCTTCCTGTCTTCATCGGCTCTGACCTTTTCTCCAAACAAGATTCGGCGTCCTTCCAGCTGTTCGGCTCTCTCGAGGACAAGCCCACGTTTGACATAATCATCTCGGCTCTGTCCGATGGCTCCTTCCTGCCCCCCCTGCTGTTCTTCACTGGAACTGCATCAGTCATCCCCGAGGGGTTTCCTGACAACGTGCTGCTGATTGCCCGAGAGGAAGGATTTACTGACGAGGACCGTCTGGAGATCTGGATTGATAAGGTGTCCGACTTTAAAGTTCATACAAGCAGGAAAAAAGTTTTAACAGCTTTAAGGGAAAAACAAGCAAGTAAAGGAAGAATATTCTTTATTTGATCATTAAGGCATTAACAGAAAAACTGTTCGTTTGATTTTGTGCGGTTTTCTCTGATGGTTACACAATATGCTGTGGCAGTCATGTGACTTCCTGTCTGCTGCCATGCTCCTCGGCTCTGCAGGTGTGGCGCTCCCGCGTGTCTTCGAAACATAACCGCAACGCTCTCCTGGTGGTGGATGTCCATCGAGGTCACCTGAGCAACAAGTTTAAAGAGAGTCTGTCCGCCGTAGACACAGACCTCGCCTGCATCCCACCAGGCTGCAGCTGTCATCTGCAGCCGCTCGAGATCTGTGTGACGCAAGTGCTAAGAGACTTCCTGCAGGTACCTGTCTCACCTGTTAGGCTTCGACACCTGTCTGATTTGATGGTGTGGAGCACTGACTGTATGTTTATTGTTACTTCAGGCCCGGTGGACTCAGCTGGTTTCTGAAGAGGGTCTGGATGGTTTGGGACTGGATCAGCTGGCTCTGACTCTAGCCTGCTGGCTCAGCGAAGTTTCGTTCACTCTGAACTCACAGATGGACATCCTGCGAAGGTGAGACACATTTCACCAGCGCTTCTTTCAGATCACACTTCTTTACTGAGGAAGTAAAGAAAAAGACACAAAAATGTCATTTTCAAGTAGAGAGGGTTTCACATAAATCCTATTTTCATCAAATAAAATAATCAAATACATTGTTAGTCAATCACTGTTGGGATTTCAGAGCTAATGTTCCTCGTGAGCTGAAAAGTTGTTTTTTGACCATCATTCTTCAGTTCTGAGTGATATGAGCCAAACTCTTTGTCCATATATTGTTCTCAGGGGTAAAATAAGGACCTTTTCCAAATTGTCTGCAGCCTTTTCAATAAAGAAGGCAAAAGAGCTGAAGAAACATGTAATACACGTTAGGACTTTTTAAAATAAACGTTTTGTAAGTCTTTATTTTGTCTTTTTTGTACCAAAAATTAACCGAACCGAGCCGTCCTTGAAACTGAACTGAAATGTGATTTTAGCATACCGTTACACCCCTACTGACGCATGTTTACAACAAACGTCTTCTTTAACCGTAGCACTCATGTTGGAATTAATCATGAGGTCATGTGACAGTATGGCTGCAGGGGTTCTTCTTCTTCTTTTTTTTTTTTTTTTTAATGGATGTCTCTGATCTTAAAACCCTCAGATCGTTCAGTTTGGCGTGCAGCCTGCAGTCCGGGGACGGTCAAGGAGAAGTAGCAAGGATGATCACCACTCTGACTGAGTCCCTGATCCAGCCTGTGGAGACTGAAGAACCAGGTCCTGGAACTAATCACAAAACTGAACCAGAACCTCAGATGAAGGTGAACGAGGAGAAAACTGAACCAGAACCTCAGATGGAGGTGAACGAGGAGAAAAGTGAATCAGGGCTTCAGATGGAGGTGAACGAGGAGAAAAGTGAATCAGAGCTTCAGATGGAGGTGAACGAGGAGAAAAGTGAATCAGAGCTTCAGATGGAGGTGAATGAGGAGAAAACTGAAGAACCTCAGATGGAGGTGAACGAGGAGAAAACTGAAGAACCTCAGATGGAGGTGAATGAGGAGAAAACTGAAGAACCTCAGATGGAGGTGAACAAGGAGAAAACAGAACAAGAACCTCAGATGGAGGTGAACGAGGAGAAAATTGAATCAGAGCTTCAGATGGAGGCGAAGGAGGAGAACAGTGACCAGGAGAGCACTGTAGAGCTACAGGAGGAGGACCAGGACCTTGCCAGCGGTCTGTCTGCTCTGCGTCAGGTGTTCGATGGCGAGAGCGACAACGAGTCGTTTTACGGTTTCCCAGACAGCTGATTCTTCGTCACCTCCTCCTCCTCAGATCGATGTAAGCTGCTGCTCCTCATCAGTCTGACGCCATCTTGAACTGACTGATGCAGAGTGTTTCTGTGGAAACACTGATTAATATTGTCTGAGTTTGTCCATCAATAAATTAATGATGTTTTAATTTTTCTGACCAACAAACCCAAAATGTCCAAGCTGTTTCAAACAGTTTACCAGAAACGTCTTATATTTCTTGTCTTGAAATAAGATGTCGTTTCCCCAAATATTGAATTACTATAACGAGGTGAAACAACCGAAGGGTCATCAGTATTGTTTGGTGTCCAAAATAGTAAACAAATATATAAATATACTTGAAACTCAGTCTTGTTTGGTTTGTTAAACAAAAAAAACCACTTTCAACCCTGAAAAGCACTGAAAGTTGTTTTAATTCAGTCATTCTGATCAACTAAAGATCATTCCAACATTTTACACACAATTAGTTTCCCAGGTTTATTTTTCCTCACTTCAAGATGGCCGCCTCATTAAATCATAAACAGAACTTACAGATATTGGGCTGTATTTGGTGTGGTGGTTGCAGAGGGTGATCCGCAGCATGAGCTCTGAGCAGTTTGTTAAATGCCATGCAGTGCGGCGGGGGATATGCATTCATTCAAGGAATTTTAGTTTAATTACATTTTAGTATTTTACCATTAAAACCATAAAAATGTGAGTGAGCTATTTAAAAAGCTGTGTTTTTACGTTACGTGATCCATCAATGTTATGAATTAATTTCTGCTTTTGCACATCGTGTAGTTTTGAACACGAGATCTTTTTCAATGAGCTGTTCAAATAACTTGGATGGAAACCAGCAAACTATTTTACGAGTGTTTGTACTAAATAACAGTTGTGGCACTAAAGGAAGTCTGTAAATAAAGTGATCATTCAGGGCAACAGGCTCAGTAGGAAGATAAAACTTGAAGGTGGCATGTTTTTACATCGTAGTTGTTGAAGTGGTGAACTTCACTGGGTGTTTTCGCTGCAGGTTGTAAATAAACTTGTTGATTTTTATACTGTTAAATGCATTTTGTGTTTTGTAGTAAAATAAAGACAATTATTTTCACTCATTGGCTTTTTTTGTGTGTGCAAAATATCCAAAAATTCAACTCAAGTTTAGCTCGACTGCCCTGTACAGGAAATGTAAATGAAAGTCCAAGTCGGGGTCTAAACTAGTCGGTCCTGATGCCTTAAAGATCTTAAACTACTGGATCTGTAACAGCAGTCGGGCTGAAGCTCGATCGTTACACTTTGACCTCTGCAGTAGCTCCGAACGTCCCAGTTGACACTCAAATATAGCAACCATGAGAACAAAACATATTTCCCAGCATGCCCATGAGCGATGCAGTGACCCCCCCATAGGACGAGTCAGACCAGCTGGGGGAAAGGATGTGAAGGATTTCAGGACCTCGACTGTCCTGTTTAAATTTAGATGAAAGGCAAAGACATGAACCCAACGATGACACCAAAGTTTTACCTAAAAAGTCAGATTTTAATGTAAACCTTTAAAATGCTCTTGACTGACAGTTCAGAAAATCTTTCAAGAATATATATATGTATATACTGTACATTATATACATATATTTAAATGCACTTCTACCACCGTTTTCACTTGTTTTTTGTCTGTGTCTTGCACCTGTTTGATGTAAAGCTTTTGGGAAAGTGGATCAGCAGAGAACCGAAGGGAAAAGTCTCCATCCGTCCAGTTCTAACCCATCGGGTCAAGTGGAACGATTTAGACTTCTCTCTTCCCAACGACACGCTCCAGCTCATCCTGGAGAATCCTGACGTATTCCCAGGCCAGAGAAGTTACACAGCCCCCCTACAGAAATATAATCTTTAGGGATTAGAGATAAATAATCAGTATGAGAACTGTCAGGACTAAAAACTGGGAGATAAACAGAATTTAATGGTCAAGAAAAAGCTTCATCTTTGGTATTTTAGGTTTAAATAAAGAAGTTGAAGCAAATATGGGGGGGGCAAAAGATCCAAGAGTACCGTAAGTGTCAACAGATTAAAATAAAATACAAATTGGTTAGATCAAAGTTTTTCCTTTGGAAAGTGGAAAACTATTGATCAAGACCACGAAACAATTCTGTTCCTGGTTGAACCTTATGAAACATTAAAGGATAGAACTTCCTGTTTATAAGATTTAATTACATTTGCCAGATGCGTCAAGACGCTTTTGGTTTTACTCATTCACATTAAAAGTACGTTAAACATAAAAAAAGATGTTTTCTGGTTTTGTTGCGTCATAAAATGTTATATTTTCTACACAGGCTACGATGAAAGGTAAAATTAAAAAAACATTTTAAAAATTATCTAAAACAGCGCAGAGAAACCCAATCATTTTCCTTCTCGTGAGAGCCCAACTGCTGCAACACTATTTGAATAAAAGAAACACATTTATGTATTCAAAGAAACAATCCTACAAGGTGAACATAAAAAGTATTTAATGGTTTGTAATCCATATTTTGTTTTTTACCTTTTTTATGGACTGTTTTATCAGAGTTTTAGTGTAACTACAGGAGGCTGACCTTTGACCCTGCACATCTGGAAGCTTTCTCCATCACAGAGCTCATTAGCATTCATTAGCATCTGTTAGCTTCCCTTTGAGCAGCATTAGCATGGTAATCGGTGACCCAGCAGGAAGTTGCTGTCTCTCTTTGAGGTGCCGTCGATGTTTTACACCTTCAAAAGTGCAGCCTTGCGTTTGTGCTCCCGAAATCTGCTCCAAACTTTAATAATCTGATCATCGCAGATAAAACCTTCAAATCTGTGAGAATTACAGAGGAAAGCTCCGCTCAGCTGCTCCGTTTTAAAAATATATAAATATAAACTGAAAATTAAAATATCACACTGGGTGGTTTTTCCACTCCGTCGTTTGGATAAACCTCTGAGCCGTGTGTGATGTGTTGGTCTGTCTTTAATCTGATTTAATCCAGCTTTCAACAGATTACAATCTGACCTGATTTGTGAGTTCAGTGCATCGGTTGAAGCGAGTAGACAACGACAGAGAGAAGCGGAGGTCTGAAAACCGTTTACAACACTTGAACTTGTTCAATTCAATTCAAAATTATTAATCCCAAAGAGAAATTAAGTGTTGTAGCTCATCATCTCTTCATTATTTATTTATTTATTTATTTATTTATTAACTTTATTCATTTCATAACAAATAAAATACAAATCAATCAACATATA
>JARVLU010000583.1:22870720-22881425 GCA_031762415.1 Simpsonichthys santanae | reverse complement strand
TGATACAACTTGATCTTCGAGTGTCTGAAGATCTTGCTGCGATGCGTCCTCCTCTGTTGTTACCGAACCTGTCACAGTTTTTAAAGATGATCAGTTTATTATGCTGCGTTCAAACATGACACATCAGAATCTGCATCAGAGTCCAACTGATGGAAAGTCTGGGCAGCAAGTTAGAGGAACAATATTTTACTAACACAAGTTGTGTTCTGTGTTCCTACCAAAATGTATGAAATATATTAAACAAGGAAGGAAACTAAATAAACTATTTTTGGGTGGAAAAAGCTGGAACTAGGGTGTTAAAAACTAAAAAAAGAACAAGCTAAAAGCTAAGGTAAGCAGAACATTAGCAATAATTAAAAGTAGCAAAAGCCAAGCTAAAGTAGTGCAAGAGTAGCGAAACGCTAAAATAGCAAAAACACAGCTGAAAGCTAAAGTAGAATACTCATAGCTAAAATCCAGAAGTAGCAAAGAGCTGGAAGTTAAATGAAGCAAAAGAGCTAAAACATCAAAAGACGAAGTATAAGTACCGTATTTTTCAGACTAAGTTGCACTTAAAATCCTTTAATTCTCTCAAAAATCGACAGTGAACCTTATAATCAGGTGCACCTTGTGTATTCATTCTGGTTGTGCTTACTGACCTCGAACATTGTTTATGTGGTTATTGTGAATGAGTCGAATAAAGTTTAACTTATCTGACTGTTCCGTTTCGCTTAATGCGCCTTATAAGCCGCACGGTGCGCGCCTTATAGTCCAAAAAATACGGTAGCAAACGCTTTGTTTAAAGTTAAAAATAGTGTGATGCTTGCAAGGAGCTAAAAGTAGCAAGAAGGGTAGGTAAATGCTTAAGCAACTAAAGAATTTCTAAAAACTAAAGTAGTAAAAACACGTCCAAAAGACAAAAGTAGTTAGAAGTTGAATGTAGCAAAAGGGTAACAAGAGCTAAAACAGCTAAATTTAGTGAAAACCTAACCTTAGAAAATGTTAGCCAAAAGTAGCCAAATCTAAAAGTAGTAATATGCTAGCTAAAAGTACCAAAAGGATAGCTCAAAGCTAAAAGTAGTGTAGAGCAACAAGAGCCAGTACTCTGAAGCAGAATACTTTACACAACATTAAATATATTTTTACATGGGAAAATATTAGTAAACTAAACTAAATGTTTAAAAAAAAAAACGTAAAAATTGCAACAATCCAAAAGTTATAGCTCCCATCTCTCGAATGAGCCGAGCATTTTGATATATGAACGGTGAAAATTGCACAAAGGATGCAGAATTCAAAAATAAAAAACAGGAAAACTGCAGCGTGAACGCTGACTCAGCATTCTGCCCGAACGAGACTCGGGCGTTTAAATCGCTTCTGATGTCCCACCTGAGAGCTGCTGATGTTCTTTTAATCTGTGAGACTTCATATTTTACACCGACTGTACAAATTATAAATTAAAGGTCAGAGTCTTGGTAGCGGCGCCCACGAGGTCCAGAAGACGTCCGCCCTTCCGTCTGTTCTCGTGCGCTTTCACACCTGGCTTCAAGGTGAGCCGGCTGGAAGGCAAATAACGATGTGTGGGAGTGAGAACGTGTCCAGGGCTGCCCCGGCCGCTTGTTTCTTCGACTAATGGCGGCCACGTCCAGTCTCTGATTAATTAAACATCCCCTGGGGTCGTGGAAGGCGATGTCATTCATCATCCAGCTCTTGCGTAATGGAGTGTGGCTCGCCGCAGAGTCTCTCATTAGGAGAGATAAACTCAGCTGTTGCAACCGAGGCCTCGGCCCGGCCAGAGAGGAACAGGTCAGAAACATGTTTTCTAACGACTCGCAGCTAACGGGCTGCTTTCACCTTGAACTGAGCGGAATAAACTCAGAGATCTGAATGATTTCTTTTTGGACTAATTCAAGATGGTCGCCACAACCAACAGACACAACTCACCCAGATGTCAAGCTAAAATTTAATGTGGTGGTTTATTTCTTCTAGATCTGAATTTAAATCTGACATGGATTCATCAAATTAACAATAACTATGTGCATCTTACTCAACATGTCATCTGAGCTACATTAGCAGAAGTGTTGTCTCTGATAAACTTGTTTACATACGAGTTATCTCTGGAGTTGTTAGTGTTTTATCATGTTGATTGTGCAAAAGTTACATGTTTATGATAATCCCGCACTCGTTGAATTCACTGTAATTCCCATTCCGGGTCACTAGATGGCGCTGTGACATTTATGTTTCAATGGCACGTGCCATGAAAACAGTTACAGTGACCCCTCATTACGTTCCAGAGATCCACATCCATATATTATATTTATTTAATTATTTATAAAGGTTTAAGACTTTATAAACCCTTACCACACCCTCATAAACACTTCACATGCTCTTAAACACTTTGGCGGCGGCCATGACGACGATGAGATGAATGTACTGTACTACAGAGTGCACAGTACACACAACATTAAAAAACTGGGTTTAAAAACCCACAGTACAGTGAAGCCACAAGAAGTGAACTGCGATGTAGCGAGGGACAACTGTGCATCCAAAATGGTGACCACGTCGAGGGTTTGGACCAATGATGATCCTACATGTTGGAAAAAGGGGAGCAGCACAAACAGCACTCTGCTGGCCACCGTTGTTCCTGTTGTTATTCAAGAAGGCGGCGTGACGTTTCACGCAGCGCTCTGTGATGACAGATGTAAATATGGACGCTACACATGTTGGCATGAGTTTAATGATTCTGAAGTTGCTGAGAAATCAGAGACAACTAAGTTATCGTCTGCTACGCTTGTTTTGTCCAGTGTTTACACTTGATCTTGCTGCTTCCCGCCTACACAAGAGTGACGGACTGAAGGTAGAAACTAAGTCAATTATCAGTCCGATCAGGCTCACATCGATACGGTCCAACGCATTAGTATCATATGTTGGGTTGGATTCCCAATCATTTGGGATGCGTGGAGTTGTGACTTAACGGCACAACTTTGGTATTGATCTTAACATTTGGATCAGTCCATATCCTTCTACTTCACTGATGCACAAGTCTGATTAAATTTGGCAGATTAATCTCTCAGTCTGAACAGTCTTGAAGTTTAATGTTCGTACTGCTGTTGTTACGCCGTATTGTTTTACATTGTTAGTGTTTAGCGTATATCTTAGATCTTTTAGAGTACCGTTTGGTGTATATCTTAGTATATACTGTATTTTAGATCCTTATTTACGGTTTCTTTCTATACTTCTATTTTGCTATTTTTGGGTGTTACTGGGACCTTGTACATAATTTTGTTCCACCTCATGTACCACATTGGATGGAAACAACATTAAAGTTGACTTGAACGTGAACTTAAAAAAAAAACTGAATATGTCTCAGACTCAATACCAAAGATAGAAAAGACCTCGGTTAGATTTTAGTTTTATTTTATTGGATTTATCACATTCAGGCTGTCATAAAAATCAGATTTGGACCATTTTTACCTGTAGTGTATTGTGAACGTAGCCACTGAGCTCTGGATTCAAAGTTTCAGTTTAAGACAAAAACAAAATGCAGTAAAAATATGAGATTTTCTTGAAAAAGGCTAAGGGGTACTGTTTGTAAAGTTACACAGTCAAACATTAACAGCAATATTTTGGTTTATGTAGCCTTTCATAATAATATTTTTTCAAAGTCATTTTTTCACCATGTTATTCATACATTTATAAATTCCACAGTTCCAAACTAAATATTTAATTTACAAGCTAAATATTTAGTTTACAAACTAAATACTTAACTTGCAAGTTAAATATTAAACTAAATATTTAGGTAAACTAAATTAAACTAAATATTTAGGTATAAATTAAATATTGGATTTCCAAGCTAAATATTTATTTTCAAAACTAAACATTTAATTTCCAAACTAAACATTTAATTTCCAAACTAAACATTTAATCCCTAAACTAAATAGTTAATTTGCTAACTAAATATTTAACTCTGATCTAAATATTTAACTTGCAAGCTAAATATTTAGCGTGGAAATTAAATATTTAATTTACAACTAAATGTTTATTGTCCAAGCTAAATATTTAATTTCCAAACCAAGCATTTAATTCCTAAACTAAATATTTAATTTGCTAATTAAATATTTAACATGCAAGCTAAATATTTAGCTTGGAAATTAAATATAAATTTACACCTAAATATTTAGTTTACTAACTAAATAATAAATTAAATAAATAAATACATTAGTTTACTAACTAAATATTTAACTTGCAGTTTAAGTATTTATCTTGTAGATTAAATATTTAGCTTGTAAATTAAATATCTAGCTTGGAACTATGACATTTATAAATGTATGCATAATGATGACAATCTGACTTTGAAAAAAAAAACTTTTTTTTTTTTTTATTAAAGGCTAAATAAACCAAAATATTGCTGTTAATTTTTGCCAGTGTAACTTTACAAACAGTACCCCACACATTTCTGGTCCTTTTTGCAGAACTGAACATGCAGAGTCTCTGAAACATGATCTGCTGATAACTTTTTGTTTTGTTTTGTGCCGTTGCAGCTTTGGGTTTTCCTGCCTGATAAAGACAATGTGTTGTGGTGAAAGGGGGGGCAAGACCAGACAGGAACAATCTAATAAAAACACCTCCGAAGCCGTTTGTTCCCAGAGATGTCAGCAGCTGCACAGAGCAGCTTTTATAAATCAATTTAATTTTACTCAGACGAGTCAGAAAAGAACCGGACGCTTTGAAAACTCAAAAGAATTAAAGTCAAATTCTAACATACTCAGGAAACAAAGCTAAAATCTGATTTCTTTCACTGATTAAAAAAATCTTAAACATCTTGGACCCGATTTAATGAATTTGTAACGGCCGAGGAACTTTAATAGATCAAAAGAGAATGAAAAGACCCAGAATAGTTTGGATAAGACTGAACAAACAGCTGTATGGTTTCAGAAAAACAGATGTAAAAATGCAGAGAATGCGCTGATTTCATCGCCTGCAGATATCGTCCCCAAAAAATCCAAAGTATCTCCAAGAAAGAACAAAATATAGAGATATTGCTCGCAGAAAGCTGAAAAAATGAAAACAGAACCGATTCGTTAGAGAAAATCATCTGAACTGTCTGAAAAATTGATAAAATCTGGACCAAAAAAGAAAACATGGTTATATAATAAATGTAGTTGTGTATTAAAATGATTAAATGCAGCTTGTTTTGTGACTTCATTTACTAAAATGTGCTGTTCATGTCACAATATTGCACAAATTGAAGATTTTATATGAATTCAACATCAAATATAATGAGAAGATGATATGATTACTTCTGATCATTTTTATTTGTTGTTTTGTAAAGCAAAAAACTGAACCTAACACTAAAGGTTGCACTTAATTTAGCAGAGCATATGTTTAGTTTTGATTTTCCCAAATAAAACATTCATTTTTTACCCTTTTCCTCGTTCTTCAGAGATATCTGCAGTTCTGCACCCAGAATATAAACTAGAGTTTATCTTAATTCATTTATTCTATTTTATATTTTGTATTTTTTTTCTTTTGTTATTTGTATGCAAAATTGTTTTTTTTTTTTTTTTTTTTTGTATTATAAAATGAATATATTCTCTTCAGAAAAGGAGCTCACACATTAAATAAAACACGCAGATTATTATCACAGATTATTATCACAGATTATTTTGCTAATAATATTTGGTCTTTACTTCAGACATTCATGCATGAATTTATCAATGATAAGGAAAGGTTGTCTCCAATAAATCTAAAATGTGATCCAAGAGCAGAACTAGTGTTTACAATCAGTCATGTGTCGCTTCGGCTGTTTGCTTCGGCTCCTTTCCACCAGAAAAACAAACATCTGTCTTTAGTGTGAAGAAGATTTCATGAACATTTATTCTTGTGTAAATAACTGCAGGTTTTAGATTCCTTTGATTCTGATGGGAACTCTTTTCTCTCATCGACACGCAGCTATAAAATCTGACACAGAGGCTCAGGAACTGGCTGAAGGAGACTTGATTAATCAGATTAACCTGTCTGCTCCCCGTTAGTCCCACGCTTTGAGGAAGAACCCTGAAGTAATAATTTAACTAATCATCTCCAGACGCTGTATCTGAAGCTGTAATCAAACACAATCTGAGGGATTAGCTTTAATCCAACGAGAGAAATAGAACTGTAGCGTGATCGTTGAGCTGAACGACTGCTGACGTTGGCTGAAGCAGCTGAAACGGAATTCTTTAAAACAAACAAAAGTTCCCGAATCGTAGCTAAAATATTAAATTAGTAAACCTGTAGCTACAAGCATTTGGCTAAGCTGTTGGTATAAACTAAAGTTAGTAGCTAAAGTTGTTTAAATGTGCAAAACTGATGCTAAATACGCTAAATTGTAGCTAAAAACTGAAATCAGCACAACTGGGAATGAACGCAACATTCAGCAAAACTGTGTAGAAGCTCAAATTAGCAAAAGTCTGGCTAAAATCTCAATTAGCAAACACTGTGGGTAAAGTGTTGACGTCTCTGAAATTTGTTGAAGAAGTCTAAACTGAATTTTTAGTTAAAACTAGCCAAATGCGAGCTGTAATCAGCAAAACTGTTGCTAAGAAGCTAAATCTAACACAACAGCCGCTAAAATCCAAAATGAGCACAACCATAGCTCAAATCTAGAAACAGCTAAGCTAAAAGCTCAAATTAACTAAACTGTTGCTGAAAGCTAAACTTAGCAAAACTGTAGCTAAAAACTAATGCAGCAAAATTTAAGCTAACAGCTAAAAATGGTAAAAGTGGGCAAAATAGTGAATGACATTTCCCACATTGAAACTGAATTGTTAGTAAAACAAGCATAACAGAAGCTAAAATAAGCAAAACTGTTGCTAAAAAGCTAAAATTAACACAACAGTAGCTAAAATCTAAAATGAGCATGAGCTCAAATCTAGAAATAGTAATTCAGGAGCTAAAAGCTAAAATTAGCTAAACTGTTGCTGAAAACTAAACTTAGCAAAACTATAGCTAAAAGCTAATGTAGCCTAATTGTAGCTAACAGCTAAGCAAAGTTTTAACGACTTTGCCCATATAGAAACTGAACTGTTAGTAAAACAAACATAACAGAAGCTAAAATAACCAAAACAGTTGCTAAAAGCTAAAATCAAACAACAGTAACAACAGTAGCAAACATTTTAAATGAGCGCAACCGTAGCTCAAATCTAGATATAGCAAAATAGGAGCTAAAAGCTCAAATTAGCCAAACTGTTGCTGAAAACTAAACTTAGCAAAACTGTAGCTAAAAGCTAATGCAGCAAAATCGTAGCTAACAGCTAAAAATGGCAAAAATACTTTGCCCACATTAATCCTGAATTGTTAGTAAAACAAAATTAACAGAAAATGAGCAAAACAGTTGCTAAAAGCTGAATGAACAAATCCATTGTTAAAAGTTAAAATCAGAAAAACAGGAGATTAACGCTAAATGCGCCAAAATCATAATTAAAAGCTAAAATGAGCAAAACAGAAGCTAAAGATGATTTTAGAAGACAGAAACACGGAAAACGCTGAAGTAATTAATGTTTTTGAAGAGCTCTCATTGTATTTCAGGGGAAATTTAATTTAATTTTGACAAGCACAACAGTTACATCAACCATAAGCCGTAGCACCCGTGTCCTGAATGAGCCGAACATTCTGACTTACGGATAAAATAGAACAAAGTTGCTACAGAAGTGGTTTCATTGTAAAAAAAAAAAAAAAAAAAGTAAATAAATGAGAAATGTACAAAAAGAAACAAAAGCATAAATGACACTGAAGGTTTGCTGCTGGTAGTCACAGGACAGAAGTTGAGTCGTCTTCAGCTCAGAGGTTCTGCCTCGTTTCAGGTCGGCCCACATTCTTCAAAGCACGTGGACTCACTGGTTTTGGTGGGAAAAGCCCAGAGCGGAGTGAAGGTTGTGCAGCTGCAGCCGGTTAGCGTAATGACAGATCTTTGCATTGCAGAGGTTTTACAAATGTGACGTGTGAAAATCATTCACAGGAACTTTCACTGAGGGCGCACACCCACTTTTACAGCTTGGACACGATTAGCTGCAGTCATTAAAACATCTCCAGGTGATTTCTGCTGCTTTTCATGACTCCTCACGTCTGTGGAGGAGGAGGAGGAGGATGAGGAGGAGGAGGAGGAGGACTCACACACAGACAATAGACATGTGTTTGTAAATACATGAGGTCAAACTGGGGGAAATAGTCTCCGTTTGGAACCACGTCTGTGTGAGATGGAGAGAGGAGAGTGTTTTATCTTCATGTTTCTGTCAATCCTTGAGCCTGAAGGTCTCGCTCTTCTTTTTTCTTGTCTTTTTTTTTTTTTTTTTTTTTTTTTGTAAAAGGGGAACAAACTTGGCAGGAAAACCAGAGCAGCCCTCCCCCACCACTCCCACTCTCCTCCCTCTTTTCTCTGAGCCTGTTCATTCAGAGCTCAGCCTCTCAGACCATCACACATCTGTGCTCTTTGTCCCTGTCCACCCTTTGTCTCTCCATCCATCCGCTCGTCCTCCCCTCCTCTCCATGTGAATGATGTCCAGCCTCAGGTTCCTGACACTTCATCTGCTGCTGCTGACTGCTGGTGAGTCCTGTGACTGTCTGACTGTTGCAGCTGCAACTTCCTGCTCTGCTGCTTTCAGCTTGAACTGTGAAGAGGACATCATCCTCCTCTTCCTCATCCTGCACTGGCTGTCTTCCTCTCTGTTCGTGTGAGGAGCAGAGTCGACTCTCGCTTTAAATTATCTGATTATATCCAAACCTGCAAAAAGGAACGGCTGAAGCTGGTTGAAGGAGGACAAGTGCATTTAATAATTAAAAAAAAAAAAAACAGCTTTTATAAACTTCTTCTTTCGGCTCTTCCCTCTTCCAGTTCTGTCTCCTGTCTTTTTGTCCATGTCTCTGTCTCTATACAACATGCAGGTAGCTGGCCTCACCACTGGCTTGTAAACTTTTTCTTTGCTGCCACTGGATTTCTATGAATCTCTATTTTTTCATGTGTCTTTTTTTAAGTTAGAAAAACCTTCACATTTGAGCTGACGTTTTTGCAAATGTTTAACTTTGGTAAGAATAAACGACTGCTTCTCTTGGAACTGCAGATGTTTGGGTAAAAATCATCCAAACCTGTTTAAAGTTGCAGTTTTCCGGCACCGTGAGTGACACCAGCAACTGGGGGTAGCTGTGGGAAAATGTTTTGACCTCGTAATGGTTTATTGTCCTCTCTGGACTGTTTAACTTTAGCCTAATTAGATTTGAATTTAATTTAAACACGCAAAACTTAATTTCATTAGATTTGCTTTCAAGCAAATAAACCTTTCTTGTAATTAAAAAAGGAAGTGGTCTACTTTGTGAAAAGATCTCCAGGGTTTCTGAAGGTCTTTTCAAAGTTGTGCAATTAGTGCTCGGAAAATGACAAATGTGCACAAGAGGAGGACGTAATTGGAAATGTACGACTTTAACTGATGACCAGAGACACATTGAATTAAAGTTTTGTTATTAAGAAACAATAAAAATCCAGTAAAGAGCTGAGAGATGCATCTTTCTCCAGCTGATCATCATCTTATTAAAGATTTCCAGCAGACAGCTCGTTGGAAAATCACCTTGTTGGTGCTAAAATACATTTTTCTGTCTGTCACCAATTGTAAATTTTTCATATTTTTCATAAATTTCTTTAAAAAAAAATAAAACAAATTGTGTTTTTGTGATAAAATGCTGCTAACAAGGAGCCTACAAATCCTGTTTTTGTTCATTTGCTAAGTTGTTTGTTGCACATTGTCACAACTATTGTTCATTTCTTGACTTTTATAACATTTTTTAACACGTGAATGATTCATAGATCAGAATTAAGTGGCTCAATAAACAGTTTGAAAGTTATTTAGTTGTAGAAGCACATTAAATGGTTACTTTCTGAGAGTTTCACTAAAATCCAGTCATTATGAACTATGTTGATAATGACAAAAACAAATCACACAAGTGGAAGACTTCTCTGCTTTCAGAGACAGGCCTTAAAAAGTCAGGAACTGTGCTGAAAATGAGTAAAATAGCAGCCGAAGACGTTCGGAACGTTTGGAGAACTAGATCCCTTTAAACGATGACATAAACCTGGCTGCTTGGAAGCTAAATGTTTTTACACAGCGCTGTTTTTAAATCGGATTAAATGTGTTTCCATGAGCGCTGCGCTCCAAAACAGAGTTTAGTGCACAAAAAACGCCTTAATAAAGTCGATTTAATCAATACTTTTGTTAAACAATGAGGGTTTCAAAGTTTGTGATCCAGATGTTTGCAGAACCAAACTTTAGAGAGCAAAATATATTTCATATTCCAGCTGCTTTTGAACAGTTTTTGTGTTGTTTTTTTATAAAACTGCAACAGCTTCGTAACTCTCTGAGACATCAAACGGGACAATAATCCCACATCTGGATTAAAAATCTCACTTCTGTAAATAAGCTGCTTCCTCACAGACACCCCCCCCCCCTCCAATGATTGGAGGGGTTGTCATGGTGACCAGCAATGACCATGCAGGCCAGACGTGCACAGCTGTCTGTGGCGCAAGAATTCAACTACCAGAGGTTTCTTTTTTAACAGAACAGAAAGAACCGGCGGTCCTTAAACTGCACACGAGCTTCAGTTTAATTGTGTGTGTGTGTGTGTGTGTGTGTGTGTGTGTGTGTGTGTGTGTGTGTGTGTGTCCGTGTTTATGCTACATTGTAAGGCCCATTTTTCCAATACTGTC
>JARVLU010000583.1:22851659-22863726 GCA_031762415.1 Simpsonichthys santanae | reverse complement strand
AAACTTAAGAACTTTCAATTGATAAAACAAAATACTTGAAGGATGGCGATAATGCTTTTTTGTAATAACTCTTATAGTTGGGTAATACTCACCCAACAAGTCATGCTATCGACTATTAACTTCTCGATGACGTCGGGAATTACAGCTTGTAACTTGGGTACGGCTACGTCGAGAAAATACCTCTGATTGGGGACGATGTATCGAGGCTCAACGTAGTCCATAAATTTTCAGAATCCGACATCCTCAACGAAAAAAAACCTTCCACACTGATTTGATTTTTCCAGTCCACTGTGATCAGATCAGGTAGGCGCACGCGACGTCATCATGTTGTGCTGCCGTTGCAGGCATCCTTGTCACTGGGTTGTCATGCAAAAACAGCATCTTTTAATGTCAGTGAGTTATTTTGATGGAATGTCCGATATTGAACTTTAACGCCAACAGCGGCCAATACCATGCTGATTACATCGTGCAACCCTAATCATGTAAAATATTTGGGTTGCCATAGAAACACATTTTGAGTAACACAAAAACAAGTCTGAGTCACAGTATTAAAGTCTTATTAATGGGATTGTCGTTTGTCTCTGTTTGTGTGATGCACGTTCTCCGCAGGTGGGGCAACACGCCGATGGACGAGGCGGTGCACTTCGGACACCACGATGTGGTCACCATCCTCCGAGACTACCACAACAAGTACAGCCCCCAGGACAGCTCCGTCGAGAAGGAGAGCGCGGAGAAGAACCTGGACGGGATGCTGTGACGGAATGATCCGGACCTGCTCGTTAATCCAGCAGTAAACTCTCCTGATCAGAAGCTTCAACTTTCTGATCCAAACTAGCTGAAGCTCCACACCCCCAGCATAAACCATCGTGTTATTTTGTCCCCGTGGACTGAACGGAGCTCACCGTTTCTGTCATTTTATTTTGAAAAGTTGAAACAGTTGGATGTCTGTGTGTGTGAGAGATGTTTGTTCTTGTATACAAGATGTAGTGACGTGTGTTTGTGACTACCAGGAGGATCAGTCTAATTCCTGGTGTGAATCCGTCCAAGTGCTCTGTATTTCTTCAGGTGATTTCAGCGTTGATCACAAAGTATGAAGTGGTTTTACAGAAGCTAAAATCAGTGTTTAACTTTAAAATCTGGACATTTAGTTGGTTTTTACTTTTATTCTTGTAAAACTAGACTTAATTTATTCTCTTCAGTTGTTTTCATTTATTTATTTAATTATTTAAAGAAACCGATTAAAACCAGCCAAAGTTATGAGGGTTTGTACAAATCAGATGTGACACTGCCAGACTAGACATGTTCCCGTTTGGACCGTTTTAGATTTACGAAGAATTAAAGTGCACCAAATAGTAAAAAAAAGATAGTAAACGGTGACGTGGAGTTTCAGGGTTTTTTTGTGGCAAGAGAGACTCGTCTGTTTTTGAAGCTTAAAGCTGCTGGTTGTTGTGACACTTTTTATTTATTTATTGTTAAGCACTAAAGAAAACTAAGAATGATTTAAATCTATTATATAATCTATCTTTCATTCAACCTTTATTTATACAAGTTAATCCCATTCAGCCTCAGGGACTTGTTTACAAGAGACCTGAAAACGGGTCATCTGATCCAGAATCAGTCTTGATGTTTCTCAGACAGGAAGCAGCTGAATCTGGGTGGATGTTTGTGTGGAGAACTTTTCCTTTGAACACCTCTAATCTCATTTAATGTGAAGTTTGTGGACAGATGTCAGCATCTGTCTGCAGAAAGATGAAAAACCCGAGCCAACACAGGAAATTGTCTGAAATGTTGAGTACCGTATATTCCGGCGTATAAGTCGCAGTTAGGCAACAAGCTTTGTTGTGAATCTTGTGAGTCTGAACTACAAACAGAAACAATTAATCTTTTTCTTGAAATCTGGATGTCATTTGAATGCAAAAGGTAAATGTTTGTTTTTCTCTAAACATTCCTGCAGATGTCAAACATCTGGATTCTTTTCTCCATTTGGTGCACAAACATGGTGTCTGTAAAGCTGTAAAGACGTGTTGGAGTGTGTTAATGTGTGTGTTGGTTCGTTCTTCAGGAAGGACGCCAACAAAAGTTTCATGATTGTTTTTAAGCTTTAGCACTGAAGAATCTCTTACTTGACGAGCTGTGCAAATTAGTTGTGTTTGTTTGTAAACAGTTGACGTGTTGTAAACAATTCAGCTGAAATCCTGAGAAAGTCCTCGGGCTGGACACGTAAAAGAAGCACAAAGCAGGAAGTGACGGTGGAATCATGTGACGGGTTTTCTGAATGTAACATGTTTCTTCTTCATGTGTATTTATTCTGCAGCGTCGCAGGCAGACCAGATATTTATTCACCAAGAAAATGTTTAATAAATGTTAGAGGAAAAAAGACCAAACTGGAATGTTATCTTTTCAAACTGTAGACATTTGTTTACAAGAAGAAAAAAAAAAATCTTTAATCTGTTCAAAATATCAAAGTTCATGCTCAATAATCCAGATAGAAAATCCAACAAAGTTAAGTCGTGTGCTCTGGACGGTTTCTTTTTTGTTGAGATGTTTCGTCCTTCATCCAAAGGACTTCTTCAGTCTAAGGAGCCACAACAAACTCAGTCCCACAAGAAGCACACTCACATAGTGGTCCAACCAGTTTGCTGGTGATAACATCTGGGGCCTGCCCTCTCCCCTGTCGACTCCTCTGAGGCAGCCATAGTCAAAGTGGTTCAGGATGGAGAAACTGGTTGGTCCACTATGTGAGTGTGCTGCTTGTGGGACTGAGTTTATTGTGGCTCCTCGGACTGATAAAGTCCTTTGGATGAAACAACTCAACATAAACAGAAACCGTCTAGAGGACCTGACTGAACTTTGTTGGATTGTTTTACCTGGATTACTGAACATGAACTTTGATGTTTTGAACCACGTTGGCTATGGCTGCCTCAGAGGAGTCAGTGGTGGAGAGGGCAGGCCCCAGAAACAATTATCACCAGCAAACTGGTTGGTCCACTTGCAAGGAGAAACAAAGCTCTCTTCTCCTCTCCCCTGCCCACGTTGTGGCTTGGAAGGAACACACGTTTACATCAGAATTAAAAAAACATAAATAAATAAATAAATAAATGTTTACATATTTCAAAATGTGTGAACAAGAGAGAATTGTATAACTATTTGACATCAAGGGACCCCCATACAATACAATTCTGACTGTTCCCACATTTATAGACTGATTTCTCCACACCGTGACACTTCCTGTTTCAAATTTCTATCCAATCAATCGCGCACACATTAGCTGTCATCTCTTTCAACCGAGTACATGACACATTTCTCTTCCCATTAGACAAATTTTAGTACACACACATAATCTCACAATGACTGTGAGACTCTGATTATCCGTTTGATAACATTACCTTATCAAATCTTAGATTGCTTCGACAGTCGTTCTGACCTATTAAGTTGTTCTTTAACTCATCATTATTATTATTTTATAATCCCCACACATATTCAAATGATGTAAACTGTAATCTAACTTTATAGTTAATCTTATTTAACTGAACAAGAGAACCTTTGAGTTTTGTTTTCTCATTAAAGGTCTTATAAGGAACTATTTTCCTGCTGACAGCAGAAAGTGTCATGGTTGATTTTAAAAGTGAACAGTCACTAAAAAGATATTATTTACCAGCTTATGGCCTAGTTTGCACATCTGACATATATTCTAGTCATCTTTATATGATCTATGTGCCATAATTCATAATTAAACATTATACTCACCAATCCATATTCTGTTATTTTCCACAATTTATCATCATATGTTATTTTATTCCTAACACACTATGGGAATGTGCTGCTTGTGGGACTGAGTTTTTTTTGTGGCTCCTCGGATGAAGGACGAAACATTTCAACAAAAAAATAAATAAATAAATGGTCCAGATGACCTGACTGAAAAAAAAAGTCTGATTTTATTGTCATAATTTTAAAATAAAAGTTGGAGTTTTGAAAAATATGATTCCAGGGTTTCCCTAGTCTTTTTCTGTAACGTTGAAAGGGATTAGTGAGTAAACATTTGCCCTGAATAGAAGTTGTTGCTTCTGTTTTATTTATTTATTTATTTATTTATTTTATTTTGGGGGTCATGTGTTTGATTCTGCCAGCAGAGGGCGCCCTTCCAACATTTAGAATGTAAATCATGTTTCCTGACTAGTTTAATGACTTTTGCTCATCTTCTCGGTTTCTTCAGTTCTTGAACTAAATCTGGTCTTTCCTCTGCTGGTGATGCAGGAACTGAAGATGCTGGTCTGGACTCTGATGGTCCTGCTGGTCCTGAGTTAACGGCAGCTGTGATACACAAAACACACACAGGTGAGTCACACACAGGTGAGTCACACACGCAGCAGAAAGTTGTTTCTGCAGAAGTTTTCAAGTTTTCTGAACTTGGCATCGCATCAGCAGATGCGGACCAGCCCAGTCCTGATCCTGGTTTTACAAAACCTGAACCTCCTTCTTGTTGAAGTCTCACAGCCATCAAACATAAAGAGAATGGATCTGACTCAGGTTTTCCTTGTTGCTTTAGATGAAAAGAGAACATTTCAGAGGATAAACATGTGAATCACATCTGCCACAGACCAACATGGTTTCCATTTATTTTCTATTTTTGGGGGAAACAACTCCCTTTGAGATTCAAAACTTCATGTTAGGCTCACGTTGGACTCTGCAGAGTAAAAACACATGTTCTTCTTCTACACACCGTCCCAGAGGATTTTATGGTCCTGCTAAGTCCATTCAGCGCAGACAGATGTGACTCTGCAGATATTTCATGTCCACAAAATGTTCTGTAACCTATAAAGACACGAAACACTTAATCTGAAGGACGTTCAGCAGCGGTTTAACTCTGTCAGCTCACGTAAATCTCTCCATTTGGAACAACGCCCAGGTGTTTTATTAAACACCACAAACCACAATAAATGGAAGTTAAATACCTTCAACATTTTATTTTGCTCTGTTGGACATTTTGCATAATGTGTAGAAAGTTTAAATGTTTAACGCATTCATTTCATAGGTTTATTGATAGAAGCTGTGGCAGATTAATTTAGCAGATTATTCGTATACCAAAGAGTTTGTTCTGTATTAGACTAAAACCTTAGATTTCATCCCTTGAAGCATCTTTTTTTTACATTATTATTATTATTATTACAGTATTTTTAATACAGAATATAAAATGTTTGTATACAGGAAACAAAACACAGATAATGCTGCATCAAAATAATAAATAAGTTTAATAGGTAATGCAAACTATTTAGATTATTTGGCATCAAATTGTGTATAAATATATATATATATATATAATTAAATGAGTAATTCACCACATTGTGAGCACCAAAAAAAAAAAAAAAGCCTCACTATTGGGGATAAAGGTTATACAGTACAGTATTATGCTTGTGATACATGTAATTAAAAAATAATGAGCAAAAATGAGTTTCATCAGAGGTTTAAGCTGAAAATGTCAGTGAAACGTAGTTTTCTGCCTTTCTTTTTTCTTAAAATGATATAATTATTTAAGCAGCACAAAAAATAAATAAAAAACTTTCTGCAGTTTGTGCAAGTTACAGTTTGTAAGCTGAAGTGTTCTGCTTGGAGAGCAGCCGAAGTTTCTGTTTCGAGAAGCTTAAAGAGCGATTAATATGTTGATTGGGTCAGTCTGTTTGCACATAACAAACCTGCGTATTTGAGCTGTTTTAAAGTCCAAGTTCAAATATAAATAAATTATGTGGTTTATTATGATAATATAAAATTAACTTCTGTACTTTTTGCTCTATAAGTTACACATTTTTTCATAAATTTGCATGCCTTATGATGTATGCGGCAAAACAACTTATTTATGTTTTTTTTTTCACCATATTTATATTACAACCCAACATTTGGCTGAGATCTGACGATTTCATTCATTCTGACACGGAAAATATTGAACACTACCGTTTTCAGCCGCTAGAGGGCCCTCAGCATTATGGCAAGCCAAGTGTCTCATCATAAATAGGTAAAAGTGGCTATTAATGAGACACTTGGCTTGCCATACATACTGAAACTCCTGGAGCAAATGTCACATCAGCTGCACCAAAGTCCATGCTCAATAATCCAGGTATAAAATGCAACAATGTTCAGTCAGTTCATCTGGACAGTTTCTTTTTTTTTTTCGTTTGTGCTGAGACGTTTCGCCATCCATCCAGAAGGCGTCATCAATCTGAGAAAACACAAAACAAAACTGATTCTCTCCGCACAGCCTACGCCGCCTGGGCGAAATGCAGCTGATTTGATCATTAAAGTGCATTTATTAAGCAAAAGTTTAACTGAGACACAATTTTACTATAATGACGAGCAAACAAATAATTGTTTTTAAGCTTTAATCTTGTTAAATTCTTGTAAAAGTTGTCCCGTGCACGCTCTCGCGGCCGCCTTTTGGCAGCCAATCGATTTTTGGCACAACACCGGCCCACGTTTCCAGGTTGTCAGTGGTGACGTGTAACAAACGTGAAGTGTCAGCGGTGCCGCATAATAGATGCAACTTATATGGCAAAGCGACATATTTATGCTTTTTTCCACTTTATTCGACATATTTGGACTCATGCGACTTATACGGTGGTGTGACGTGTACGGCGGCAAGTATGGTAATGAATCCCTCCAGCATGCTCTGGGGCTAAAAAGAAATGTCTCCCCAGCCTAAAATTTCATAGTCATGATGAGCTTCGGCTTCTTGTAGCCAAAACATCTGAAAAAGCAGAATTTAATGCCACTAATATCAGATATTTAATGTAATACTGTTAATCTATGGATATTTAACAGGTTCTGTTAAAAAATATTTTCCTTAGTGTCTGCCTCATACAACTTCATTAACAGCAAACATAATAGATAAAAACTGCTTTGTTGTGTTTTATATAAAATAAACTGTCATGGTGCAACAAAAGTGACTTTTTGTTACATTTTCTTTTGATCTTTTCCTCCAAATCTGCTCTGAGCTCATCTGACCGTCTCGTTTGTGTTTTCCAGATGTTCTGGCAGCTGGTCTGATGGATCGCCAGACCTGAAGCGGTGGTGCTCACCTCGACCTCAGAGACTCGAACAAGGCTGCTCGGCGTGGGACCAGCTGGACCTCCACCAACAGACCTTCTTCCTCAGCAGCTCAGCTCAAAGCAGAGCTCTGAACTCGTCCAAAGAAAAGAGGGAACTTTATTTTGTGTGAAATATTTTATCAAGAAAACCTGGATTTAAAAAAATAATAATAATCTGTGCCCAGAAGAGTCGGAACTGGACTTTCAGAGATCTTCTCGGACATTATTCTGGGTCAGGTCGGGATGTTTGCTGATTTAACGTGTCTCTGAAAAATGATAAATCTGTGCAAAGCAATAGAAACATTTTGATGCAAAGAAATTAAGAAAAAATGTTATTTATCAAACATCGCCTACAACCAAAGTTATAAAATTGTCTCAATATTTTAGCTTCTTTGTCCGAAGGACTCTGGAGAACTAAAAACACATTTTTAAAGAAGATAAACGTTCTAGATGAGTGTGAAATGGAATAGTTCCAGCTCTGTGCAGGAAAACATTTGGGTTTACTTCTGGGATTTGTGCTTGTTTAATGAATTGATCAAAACTTGTTTAAATTCCTTCAAGTCATAATTTCAAAAAGACCCAAAGAGCTCCAACGCATATTGTGAAATGTTATTACGCACTCCCAATTTTTATTTATTTATATTTTTGTCTGAGTGGGAAAAAAAATCACTAGAAGGTTCTAAAACATACAAAATGAGTTATTTTGAACCAAATCCACCATCGCCCTGAAGCCACAACACTTAATCTGGTTCTGAAACTGGAGTGTTGTCACAATTAAAGACTCTGATTAATGCAACTTTTTATGTTTTTATTTTTACAACTGGACACATAATGTCAGACATGCTTTATTTTTTCAATATTTTTATATGGTTCTCTTTTTTTAATCTCAGTTAATTGTAGAAATTTCCCCTAATTCATTGTTTGCATCTAAAACGTTTGCACAGCAGGAAATATAAAGAGAATAAAAGTTGTAAGCTCAATCATTAGGTAAAAATAAATAAATAAATAAAATAAAAGGTTCAACTGTGTCATCTGGACCAGTTTGTTTAAGTGAGGAACGTTTTGTCCCACATGAGAATAAACGTACTCGAAATAAAAAAAAGGAGTTTTACAAGATGGTAAATTATTAAAGCTATTCTTCAATAAAGGAGAAGAAGAAACTGAGCACGAAGCAGAAACTGGGTTTAATCGATGATTGTTGCACAAAAATCTGAACGGCTTGAACGACTCTTCAAAAGAAAATAGAAATTTTAAGTTTTGGGCTGATGTTTCTTTTCAAACGGAGCATTTTCCTCAATTTAGGACAAATAGCCTGACTTTTTTTATTTTATTTTATTTTTTTTACTCTTGTATCTGCTCCAAAACTATTTTGTTTGGCAGCAAATGAACTTCCACATAACTAACTTTACTTTCTGTCTTTTGGACAAACAGCTCTTTGTGTTCAGTTTCTTCACATTTGAACAGAAACATTTCTCACAGATTATAATAATATATGAAGTGTTCTGTTTGATCCACTGTGGTTTTATATATCATAACCTTCAATTCACAACAGACATTATCAGCAACTCTGTAGTTTCACATCCGCTTTTGATGTGCAGCTTCACTTTGTGATGAAGCAGCACTTTTCAATTTGTCACAGATTATTTTTATTATTTTGATCATTTTTTGTTAACAGGCTTTTGTAATGTGGATGATAAAATATGAAATATAAGAGATGAATTGTACAGTGAATTAGACTTTTATTTGTACCTGAAAGGATTCAAGATGAGAATTTTCAGCACTAAATGCCTTGTTCTTTCAAAATAAAAGCCTTGACAAACAGTGCTGCCTTTATCCTGTCTGATATTGACTAGTTGTGTTTTAAATTCCTAAAATAATTGCTCACATTTAGTTCTGATTATTTAAAAAATAATTTAAATCATTGTGGGAAGAAAATACATGTACATCTTCAGATGCAGCAGCAACGTGATAATGGATATAATCATCTGTGTTTTAAATGATCAAAACCAGATGTTTTTGTAGTTTCTTGTTTTCATTTGTGCCTTATTATAAATATAATTATATTTAATTAGATATATATATATACATATACGCAAATTTAAGCATAGATTTAAAAATACACAATCATAAATTGGGATAAAGTTCATATGTGCTATAAACTCAAACAAAGATCTTATTAAATAAGTTAATTCTTTATTTATACATTTTTCAATCAATCTATCAATCTTTATTCATAAATCACCTGTCAAGTGAAAAATGCATTTTACATCTGATAAAACAAACCAAAACAACCGCAATAAGTTGTAAAAGAATGTCAACCTAAAGAGACCGTAACATTGCAACAAAATGCATTAAGTCTTAACATTAGCAGGTTTAACAAAGTCCTAAGTTCACGAATAGATGTAGAAAATATTTCTGTAATGAGCCTCGGTGATGCTTCCTGCAGCTTTTCTTCATCAACCTGGAAAAACAAACTCTGGACTTACTCCTCAGTTTCATTTCAAAGATAAGATCTGTTTTTATCCCTCGCCTCTCTCTATACAGTACAGATGACCTTGTGTTTATTTTTATTTTAAGATGTCACAAAGATGCAGTTATTTTTGCCCAGACAGTTTTATTCCACTCGTTTGGAGCTGAATCTGTGAATAAAGGTGAATCTTGCAGCTTTTGTGGGATTCATTTCTAGACTGATCAATTTCATTCTCGGACTGGAGCAAAAATAAGTGTGAAGCTGAGACCAAAGCATTGTCGGTTCTAAATAAAGCTTAAAAACATGCATGTTCTAAACCTGGGAACATTTTTAGCTTTATTGTTGTAAAATATTAAAAACAGAGTAGAGTATTTTTTTCAGCAGATATGTAAAAACTAATCTTTAATTTATTGTTGCTTTAATTCTCTCATGTGTTTTTTTTAATGTGTCTTTGTAAATATTTTCACAGTAAAAGTGACTCCCATGAACCTGGATGTTGATAGTTTAGGTCACTGAATGTAGTTTAGATAAATATCTGCAGATGACGTCATCTTAGCTCTGACTTCAGGTCAGTTCACTCAGAATGTACGTTAACACTAAGTTTATCAGTCAAAACATTACATTTGTGTAAAATTGTTCACAAAGAGCATTTCCTGCAGAGCCTGAAAGGAAACTCACTGTTTGATTTATTTATTAAATCAAATGTTCTGCTCTTTTACTAAATTTCTACTGAGAGCACACTTAAATGTTAAACATCTGATTTAAGTGGCTTTATTTGTCACCACTGGCAGGTTTACAGTCCTTCATATGCAAACTGTGGTTTAATATAGTTTAAAAAGTACACTGTTTTGATGTTCCTGCTCTATTTGTTTTATATAATTATGAAAAAAACAACATAAATTGTTAATTACAAGTGTAAATTTTTCTTAACTATATTGTGGTATTTGATTAAGAGAAAGTACTGAAAATAACACAGAAATGCCATAATTCTTTACACTTTAAATGGAATTCATCATTTTATTTATTTATTTACTGATAAAGTATTTATCTTTTTGTCTTTAAATAGAGAATAATCATAACTATGAAAATGGTTATCAATAATCAAAACATGAACTGGACATGTGCAGTTGATGAAGGACAAATCAAGTAATAAACACTGTGTCAAATACTTTATAAATATGCATTAGTGAATTTATCAGATTCAAGAGACAGGTCTAAACTAATCTTTTAATTATAAACTAGTGATTTAAACTGAGCGTGACCCCCTGTCAGTGTCTGCTGGCCCCCCCACTGGGTCCTACGGTTTATTCCTGGTGTTTCATGTGTTCGCTGATGAAGCTTTGATCGTGATCAGAGGCTGAAGACAGCGAGTCCATCAGTGTCAGGACCTGCAGCGAGCGTTGACGAAAAGTGAAAGGAGGACGTGACGAACGCCTCAGGTTGACACAGCTATTTCAGTCCAGAAGGAATTTGCACAACAAAAAAAAATATATAAAATAAAAAAATACAGCATTCTGGTAAATGTCAGGTTTTTCCCTCTCTGTACAAAACATGAGCACAATCAGGAGCAAATACAAGGAAATGTGTTTCTTTTGCTCTACTTTAGCTTCCTCAATTTAAAAAGTGCCTCTTTGGCAGCTCAAATCTAAAATAAATGTCTTGTGCAGAAATAACCTCTACGCACAAGTGTTTTTAATGCAGAAGACACTGCTCGTCATTTTAAATGTTGCTCCTAAAGCATGAACTTCCTTTAATGCAGCCCTGACCTCCAGACTCAAGAGTACAGAGACCAACACGCAGCGATGAAACAAACTGAGGATCTAAGGTGGGTTTGATGCGTTTGTTGCTGGTGGTGACCTTCAGTGAAACTCGACTGTCAGCAGACGCATCAGGAGGTTCAGCTCACAACGTGCACGGACGAATCCTCCTGATGCAGACGATAAGAGCGTGACGACAAACAGCAGCTATAAGAGATGTGAGAGTGGAAGACGTCTGCCACCTTTTCAGTAAACAAGAGGAAATATTCATCAAGTGTAGCTCAGTAGTTAAACCAAACTGAAGTTCTGGAGGACTCATCAGAACTTCTCCATTTCTCTCTAGAATATGCGAAAAAGCATCTCACATCACGCCAGCGAGAGCCGATGTTGTAATGTCTTGAATTATAATCAAACAAATTGACTTTTTCACAATCAGGGTTGAAGTCAGTATTTTGTGAGACATTTTGGCCTACACAGATCCAGACCTACATCCAGTCTTCCAGGGGTGTCCAAACTTTTTATATGGGCCAAAACTGTCGAGATGAAAGGACTCGTGGGACACAAAAATTTAACTCAACAACGAACAATATTTTAGAGAAAATACTAAATTTTTACTGGAAAAAGAGTTTTAAATTGTGGTAGATCCAAAATGTCCAAAGCCTTATGGACACTAAAGTTATATTTTTACTTGAAGATTATTATTGTTTGAACTAAATGTTTGGAAAAAAAAAAAAAAAAAAGGGGGGGGGGGGGGGGGGGGGGAA
>JARVLU010000583.1:22817359-22837982 GCA_031762415.1 Simpsonichthys santanae | reverse complement strand
GATTGTCTATTGTTGATTGTCCAAGGAAAATCTACTGTTGCTGTTGTCATCATTCTTTGTTTGTAGCCAGGTCTCTCGTGTAAATGAGTCCTCGAGGCTCAATGGGATTAACCTGCCTAAATAAAGGTTGAATGAAAACCCATCACACCTGGGATACACCCAGGTGAAGCAGTGGGCAGCTAAGTAAGTGCCCGGGGAGCAATTAGAGATTAGGTGTCTTGCTCAGAGACACCACGACATGTGGGATTGAACCTGGGATTTGCAGGTCCCAAACCAGCTCCTACCTCTACCCTGGAAGGAATGCCTTGAAACTTTGTGCATCAATGTTCTCCATTTTCAGATCTTCATTTTGTTGATTCTGACTTTTTAAAACTTTGTGATAATCTCCATTTTGCTTTGATATCACACAAGAGTTCAGTGCATTAAATATGAAAATTAAATAATATTTTCTGACAGGGGCCTAAAGATTTTTTTGTTTTGTTTTCTGTCGTGTAGACAACATTGTTAATAATTTAAGTATTTGCTTGCCTGTGTTTCACCTTCAGACGTCTACAAACTAGATGTAAAGAAAAAGGAGTTTCTGGCTGAGCAGCAGAACGAGACCTTCAGGTTGGACCAAGAGGATGCCGAGTCTTCGCTCGTCCAAGAGGGACATGAGCAGCTTAAAGCCTCCACTTTAAAGCACGAAGCCGCAGTTACAGACTTTCATCTCATTCCTGTAAAGAAAGAAGAGGATCAACATTTTCATTGCAGCCAAACCGAGAAAATTAAAGACTGTGGACAAGAATCCCTGCCAGACAATAAAATTAAATCAGAACCTGAACCCAAACTCAGACGGGACAACAAGTCCTTCAACGCTACTCAGTCTCATTCAAACGTTCCTAGAACTAAAGACCGTAACTGGAGCGGGAGACCGTTCTGCTGCGCTTCTTGTGGGAAAAGATTCAGTAGAAGCTCAAACTTGAAGAGGCACATGAGAATCCACACGGGAGAGAAGCCCTTCAGCTGCACGCTTTGCAGTAAAAGCTTTGTCCAGAAGGTGCATCTGAGGTATCACTTGGCTCGCCACACGGGAGAGAAACTATTCGGCTGCAGCACGTGCGACCAGAGCTTTGACCGGCTTTATCAGCTCAAAAGACACCAGTGTGCCCAAACAGGACTTCATCGTCGAGGGGCAGCCGAGCAGATGAGCTTGCGAGAGAAATTCAGTCCGATGTCTTGGGATTAAAACAAACCAGGAGTTTATTAAGCTGCTGAGTGCAGAGACACTTTTGTCCATAAGACTCACTTTAAAGAAAACGCACAAAGAGAAAATATTCAGCTTAAGTTGTAACAGTTTTCTGTCTGGGGAGTGCAGAGATGTGGGAGAAGCGACGGAGGAGAGAAAAGCTGCAGTTTGTAGCAAAATGTTCAGCTGACTCCATCAGTTCATGCATCAACCTGATGCATTTAAAAGGGCTTGTAATTTATAACTCCTGTGTGTCCAGATGTGGGAGCTGGGAGTTGAAATCAAACGACTGAACCAACCTCATCATGTCTTCATCATCAATACCTCCCCGATTAATCTGTTCCTCTCAAGCAAATTCAATCTGCCACAAGTCACTGTTTCTGCTTCCACGTGCTTCATGTTTGTACCAGTATTTCAGTGAGCGAGGTGAAGGGATGTTCACGTTAATTCACATTTAAATGCTTTTTATAAGCTGAAGTTCAGGATTTTTTTTTTTTCATTTAGGCAAATAATTACTTTGATTTGTGAAATTTGAGTAAAGTTTGGTGTGTGAAATATTAGAATAAAATCTGAGAGCTGCAGCTGACATGTCTTACTAACCTCTGCTAATCTTTAGAGCTCAAAAAGCTTTTTTTTTCTGTTAATTTTACGTTGTGGAGAAAACCTGACCTGCTATTTATTTATTTCTGCATTTTACTTGCTTTTTAAAGTTTAAACTTTGCCTTTGTGAGTCTTAGTTACCCTGAAGATGTAAAGATCTTACTCCCAGGCAAACTGTTTAAAATTCTTCACCTGTTTACCACTTGTTGATAAATGAGTTTTTGAAACTGGTTTTCTTGTTTCTCGACAGATTCTTGGTCTGCTTGCACACAGTTTTTAAAATAAGGTTGCATGTTTGTTCTTTTGTGGATATGGAGGATGGCTCAGACGCTCGCATTTATATTATAAAATCAAACTTTATGTTTAAAACGCCTTTTATACAGTGTTGTGTAACAAAAAGCAAATATTAAAAAAAAAAAAAAAACTAAAAGAAAAGCAATTAGTTCAAAAGCAGTTAAAACAGTGGTGGCTGTAAGATGAAGAGACTGAAGGAATATACATGTTCATTAATAAGGAATCACCTGAGTTGGGTGTAAAATTATAAAATAAACAAGTAAAATGAATAAAATAATTTAAAAAATGTATGAAACCTCACTATAACAGATAACTATGTTATCATTAAAATTAACAAAAATGTTAAGCTATTTTTTAAATTAAATTTGTACAAGTCAAATCTATAAGTTAAAAAAAACTTTTGTTAGAAAGATATATATATATACAGTATATATAACTGTTTCTTTTGTCAAACAAAATTTGATGAGTTATGTATTTAGTTGTAATATAAATTATTGTTGTTTAAATTGATGGTTTGGATTGATTTTGTATAATGAGGGAGCAGATATAAGAAATTTTCTTCCTCTGCTTCCTTTCATTTTATTTATTTATTTATTTTGGGAACTTGTATCTGTGTTTTTTATTGGAAATGAAATGAATAAACGAATAAATAAATAAAAATACAGTAAACTTTAAGAGATAAAATTATAAAGACTTGCTAAAAATGTGAATAAATACTGATAATCTTGGTTAAAGTCTGAAAGTGTTGTGTAAATGGGCTTGTTGGCCTGAAGCTAACAATGCTAACTGTGTTGTAGTCAGTGGAGCTTCCTGCTAAATAAACTTTAGCTTGATTAGCCCGAAGCTTTAACTAGCTGCAGTTGTCAGTAATTTGTTCTGTCCCTCATCTTTTCATCATCAATGTGCTTCAGCGTTTAGAAGCAGTTATTGCTTTTAAGTCTGGCGCCCTCTGCTGTCCAATCTTTGACATTGCATCTGCATGAAACGTGAAACAAGAAGCTGGTGTGTTCTCATTCATTCAGGACATGGCAAATCCAAAAAGAGAGTTAAAAAAAGAAATAAACATAATTTGACTCGTTTATTTTGTAGTTGAACATGTTTTGCTTCCCATCTGGAGCATTTTCTCAATTAAAAAATGGGAGATTTTTTTTTTTTTTAGTTGAGAAACTTCATGTCACTCTTTTTCAAGCGAAGGGATTTTAATACTGTATATGTGTCTCAGTTCATCCTAATAAATAAACAGAACTTTTAGTCCATAGCTGAAGATGTTTAGCTTCCCATCCAGGTGGTTCCTCAATTCAAAAGATTGGACATGTGGATGTGTAAGATTTCTGAACAGTAGAAACTCTTATGTAACCTAAATTCACATGTATGTTTATTACGCTCAAGAAGATGATTAAATCTGTGCATGACCTCTTATGTCACTTGTTTCCTTGATGGCAAACTAGCAATAGTCTGACCAGTTTTGGTAGTTTGAGAGGACTTCATTTGTGCCAGTTTAAAAAAAAGTTTGGTAATTTTGGTTAATTAGTAATATTCAACCATGGCCACTATAATATAAATTATAATTAGCCATAAAAAGGTCCACAAAATGAATGGAGACAAAATTATTTTAAAAATATTGCATCATGAAAACCTGCCTCGATTTAAACATGTATCTATTTCAAATGTGCATGATTACAAATGGTCCTTAAAACATATTTTTTTAGGTATTTTACTTTAAGTGTTGCAGTTTTTTTTTAATTTCGTGTTTCTACAACATTCTGCATGATTTTTTTCTTACATAAACCAACAGCAGCTATTAAAATCTTTAAAAAGCAATGTGTGATTTTACTGAGGTTCTGAAGTCCAGACCATAAAGACTAAACCTGGAACCAGAACTTCAGGGGCTGAGCGCAGCAGAAAGTGGTCTTGGATTTAACTTTTTTTTTTAATTTTTTAATCTATTTTCAATACTTATTTTGCATTTTACTTACCTCTGGTGTTTCCTCACAAACTAAGCTGCTTATTTATATTCCTTCAGTCCCCACTAGTTGGAATTTAATTATACTTTGTATTTACAAATGTTTAATCCTACAACTTGTTGCTGTTCTAAATTATTTTGTGCTTTTCTACTAGTTGTTTGCTTGTTGCTTTTCTTTTGTCTTTATCTGTTGCAAAGCCCTTTGTGTTACACCATGTGTATGAAAGGTCCTTTATGAATAGATTTGATTTTACTGAATTAATTGGACTAATCCACCTGTAGACCAGACTTCAGTCACTTTGCAGAAGACTCAAAGCAAACAAGCCTTTCAAACTCAGAGGTGTGCGAAGCTCCAGGTTCTTTCAGTTTGTAGTGTATATACTCAGCTCACCATAAAATATATTGTGTCAATACCTGTTAGAGACAAGAAACATCTCCAAGAGTTAAAGAGGAAATGGATTTTAAAGCTGTGAAGTACAGAAGACACTTTTTGATGTATTAGTGAGAATACACTAAGTACTGAGTGTCAAGTTTAATTTTTTATCTACTTCAAAGTGAACTGTTTTATATTAAACTCAAAATGACACTTGTTTTTTTCCCACTGATAAGCACTGACGGTGTCCTGAGTATTTTTACTCACATCTTCATTATGTTCTTATGATTATTTTAATGAATGTGTTCATGTTGTTGTAAATGAGAGCTGATCTTTATGTGGCCTCCTGCTACAAAACACATTTACCTTTAGCTACAAATAAAGTAACCTGAGCTTTTTCTCTAAGTAGTTCAATAACTTATAGATTTAATTCATTTTAACAAAGTTAATACTTCACAATAAACATTTATCAATAATGCAGAAAATGCATCAGAGTTATAATAAATAGATTTACTGTGTTGTTATAAACCACTAAGGGAAACAGCAGTTTCACACTACAGTCTTTTTTCAGTTCCATTAAGCAGTGCAGCTCAGTGGTTCCTGTCCGTCATGACATTTCATGTGAGACGTTAAATATGTGGTTTTACTGAAGCCTTGACCACAAACTGCACAGCTGAACGCCTTTTCCCCCCTGTGGACCCTTGTGTGGTTCACAAAATCCTGTTTCCGTCTGAAGGCTGCTGTACAAACGGAGCAGCTGAACGGTTTTTCTCCTGTGTGGATTCTCATGTGTTCCACAAGAGCGTTTTTCCATTTAAACGTGGTCTCGCAGACGGAGCAGGTGTAAGGTTTCTCACCTGTGTGACTCCGCATGTGACGACTGAGACCCACACTGTGTCTGTAGCTTTGACCGCAGATGGAGCAGCTGAAAGGTTTCTCTCCGGTGTGTGTCCTCAGGTGTTGCACCAGCGTGAACTTTCTTTTAAAAGTCGCATCGCAAACGGAGCAGCTGTACGGTCTTTCTCCCGTGTGGATTCTCGTGTGCTCCAAGTAAGAATTCTTCCACGTAAAAGCTGCATTACAGACGGAGCAGCTAAAAGGTTTTTCTCCTGTATGGATCCTCTGGTGTCCTAAAAGGCATCCCCTGCGATTGAATGTTTTACCACAGTCGCTGCAAGTGTGCGCAGTCTTTTCAGCATCGCATTTTACATCACCAGAGTTTAGATCTGCCAGAGGGTCACTGCTCTCCTCCCAGTTTCCATCACTCACATCTGTTTCTGTAGACTCTGAAATGTTGTTTTCAGTGTTTGATTGTAAATGCTGATCTGAATCTGGTCCTTCTATGGAGCCACTGATGATCTTAGGTTGGCTGTGATGAAGCTCTGAGGGCTCTTCATCATCTTTGCTCTTCATGGAAACTGGACTGAATGTGAGCTCTGTGACATTGTCGTCCTCTTGCTCCTCTTTAAACCATAGGGGCTTCTGGTCCAGACTGAGACTCCAGTTCTGCTGCTCAGGAAGAAACTCGTCTTTGATCACCAACCGCTGCTGGACGTCTGCAGGAAACAGAAACACAGATTTAAAAAGCAACTCACACATCAGCACCTTAAAAAGCTGCAGAAACGTATACTTGTCACAGCAATACAATTCATGTTGGTGAACTTGACGTTTCATTAGGCTGTGTTTTATCCACTATTATATAATTATTTAAAACATTACTGTTGAACTATAAACAGTGAGAGCAATATATGCCAAAATATATAAACAGTTTTAAATAGTAGAATTTTAACAATACTATGAATAGATCACACTATTTGCACGTTGCATATTAGCATATTAATTGCTGAGATGCATAATGCACAACTGCCTATTAAAAATGGACAGAACCACCACTACTGCTAGGAAACATCACCAATTTAATAATTTTTTTACGTAATATAATTGTTTATGCAACGACGCTTGCATTTTTGTTTGATATGAAAATAAACACATTTACTGTATGCATTACACTATCGTGAATAAATTGATTTATATTACTCTCGCTTCTAAATTATAATGATCAAGAATTTATTTTTGTTGCATCATTAATTAGGAACAGTTTGATATAAAACAGATACTTTGTACCTTTAATAAAATTAAGCACAAAACATTTGGTATCCTGAGGTAAAGACATACATTTTCTACTCTTCTGATATTTTGCATTTATTGTTTGGTTATTTTCGTATATTTTATTGTGCTAAACCAGATAAACTTCATTGCTCTCATGGCTTTCTAGACCAGCTCAAAAGCTGCCTTTTTTATGTTCTTGTTTTAAGGGTTAACTTAAGCTTCTTAGCATTTATTTAACATAAATGTTGTGAATTTTCATAAAACTTTGTGCAGTATTTACAAAAGATTATGTCCATTCTGCTATTTAAAAACCTGGGAGTCCTGCACAATTTCGTTTTTCCAAAATTAACCACATAATAAACAAAAATAAACTTGAGATGTCAACTTTTGGTGAGGTAGTAGAATAAGAAAATATTATTACCATCTTTGTTGTCCGGATCATCTGCTTCATTAAGTTTCTGCTTCTGAATTTCAGACATTTTCACTCGTTTCTCAGCATCAGTTCGTCACAAACTCACCCTGCTCTCCATCACTCTCATCCTGTCTGCTATCAGCTAGCATGCTAAGCTATCGTCGCTAGCTTTGCAGCTTCTTGGAGCTTATTCCGAAGAAAAAACGTTCAGAAAAAGACTATAAACGTTTTTTAAAGTCTTCACTTGGTTCAGAGACTCCGAGGACTTCAACAGTTTGAAGATTAAAAACCCTCTGGTGCAGGACTATTTACAGACCGAGCGCTACAAGTGAAGCACGTCGACTTCCGCTTGGCCTTCAAAATAAATGCTCAGAAAATTGAGTTTCAATGGAGCATTACTCAGAAATATGTTTGAAACATTGTGTGTAGACTTTCTTTTAAAAAATTGTTTAAAATATGCTCTTTTTTACAATTACTTAAAGATGACAAATAAAACAAATTAATTTCTCTAAACCAAATATTTTTTACAGCTTGCAGCAGAAAGATGTAACTAATATTAAATGTAAACCTTTGAATTATAATCTCTAATGTTTTCTGCAACATTTTGTCTTTAATATTTTTGTTTGAGTTTATGTTCCTATTGTGTGGCAAGCATTGCTTTCCATCTATAATAAACTGATATTTGATACCTTTTCACTTCTTTACCTTATGATGTTCCTTCTGTCTGTTGCTATCTTCACCTCCCATTTTCTTTTCTATCTTTTTTTTTTTAACAAAAAGAGTGCAATCATAATACAACACAAATAGTTTTTCTTATTTTGTTCTGTTAATTAGACTGTAATAGAGAGGCTTGTTTATGATGGAAGACCAAATGTTGTATTCTGTAAAACAATGAATCTGCTGAAAAATATTTGAGAACAAGAGAACTGCTGTGAAGAAGTGTTTATTTCGCTCATAAAAAAATAAATAAAAAAATAAACAGATTAGCAAACAGCAAGTATTGATTTACATTGCACATGGGGACTTTCTGTAGCAACCATCCCAAAATGCTCGAAAACTTAAATACCTTTAGCATATTGTTGTTTCTGTTACTACGATTTACGAATCATATACTGTATTAAAACAAAAACCTGTTACAGTTTAAAATGATTATTTTCAACATTTTACAGCAATAAATCTTCACCCAAGCATTAAACATGTGGAACGCATAGATTCAGTGTCAGACATTAACGTGTACAGGAACTGTGCCTTTCTTTGAACAATCATTCTTATTAATAAATAATAAATCTAGCAGAATTGAAAAGATTCAATCTTTAGCTTCATCCTATTGTACTGCATCAAACTGCTGCGTGGAATAAAATCTCTTGATTGAATCACCCTGCATCATAACTGGGGGTTTGTTTTGTACGTTTTTTTGCTGCTTGTGCAACGCTAACGTGTCAGATAGATGCAGAGTGTCATGGTCCATATTGTGTTGACACCATTGTTTTAGTGTCTTTGTTATTTGCAGTATATATGATGACTTTGTTTTATAACCATCAAAGTATCCACTTTATCACAAATCACAATACACGTTTGTCTCTTATTAAAAAAAGTCATTTTGGCTGATGAGAACATTTAAAATATAACATCTAAATGTTCATCTAAATAAATGTTGTTTATTTATTTATTTTTTTTTGGTCTAGACAGCTCTGCTCAACAGCAGGTTTTGATTAAAATTAGCTTTATAGGCATCCACTTTATGAACCCTCTGGTTAAATCCATGTAGAAGCTGGAAAACAACATAACTGTGAGATTTATTACAGAACAAAACAAGAAGTCTGTATTTTCTGAATGATAATAGTGTTTATGTCTTTCTTTTTTTCTACTTATGTACGTTTTGTAAGTTTTTCTGTATTCTAAGCACAAATTTTTTTTGAAAAGGATCATAACTTTAAAAACTACAAATGTATGTTTGTATTGGTAATGTAACGTTTCTGGGAGTGCACCATACATTCAAGTGGTTTAATGCTGCAGTTTGAAATTTTAACAAGTTTACATTTACTGTCGGTGCAACAAAACTTGTCTCAAACTAAAATAAAACCTGTGTGTACTAAATAAAACACGTAAATAAACCGAAAGTTATACGGTTTTAAATATTTCTCTCTATTGAGGCACTTTATGAGGTGAGGTATTCTCGTTCTGGTGTTCTGACCTTGGAGATGAAAGGTTTCTCTCCAGTGTGCATTCTCATGTGTTGCTGTAAATTGTGTTTTGTTCTAAAATCTGCTTTGCAAACAGAGCAGCTGAAGGTTCGTCCCGCTGCATGCCTTTTCGTGTGCTCCACTAAAGCATCCTGCCTCTTAAAGGCTTTATTACAGATGGAACAACAGTACGGTTTGCCTTCAGTGTGACATCTCATGTGACGCATTAGATTTTTCTGTCTACTGAAGTTCAGACCACAATTGGAGCAGCTGAAGGGTTTCTCTCCCGTATGGATTCGCATGTGTTGATCAAAGGAGTGTTTCCGTGTAAAAGAAGCTTCACAGACGGAGCAACTAAAAGGTTTCTCTCCCGTGTGTGTTCTCATGTGTTGCACTAAATTGTGCTTTTCTCTAAAGGAGGCCCCGCAAACGGAACAGATGGAAGATTTTTCTGCTTTGTGAGACTTCCTGTGATCCATCAAGGATTGTTTGTCCTCAAAATCGGCTTTGCAAACAGAGCACCTGAATGTCTCTCCTGTTGAGTGGGTCTTCATGTGTTCCAGTAAATTTTGCTGCCATGTAAAAGCTTCGTTACAAACAGAGCAGAAATAAGGTTTACCTCCAGTGTGGCATCTCATGTGACGGAGTAAATTTTTCTTCCTGCTAAAATTCAGGCCACAAAACGAGCAGCTAAAGGGTTTCTCTCCTGTGTGGATTCTCATGTGCTGCTCAAACGAGTGCTTCCGTGTAAAACAAGCTTCACAGATGGCGCAGCTGAACGGTTTCTCTCCCGTGTGGATTCTCATGTGTTGCACCAGATTGTGCTTTTCTCTAAAAGTGGCCTCACAAACCGAACAGATGAACGATTTTTCCTCCCTGTGAGTTTTTTTGTGATCCAACAACGACTGTTTCTTTTTGAAATCTGCTTTACAAACAGAGCACTTGAATGTCTCTCCTGTCGAGTGGGTTTTCGTGTGTTCCACCAAATTTTGTTTCCATGTAAAAGCTTCGCTGCAGACGGAGCAAACATACGGTTTACCTCCAGTGTGACGTCTCATGTGGCGAGTCAAACCTTCCCTCCGACTAAACTGTTGACTACAAATGGAGCAGCCGAAAGGTTTCTCTCCGGTGTGGATTCTCATGTGTTGCACAAACGAGTGCTTCCATGTAAAAGCTGCTTTACAGACAGAGCAGCTGAAAGGTTTTTCTCCTGTGTGGATCCGGCTGTGTTTCAACAGACGGGACTTGTATTCGAACGTTTTGCCACATTCAGTGCAGATGTGTAACTTTGTCTCAGAGTCATGTGTCGTATCAAAATCGAGAACTTCAGTACTTGTTAGAGAGAGTAAACCTGGCTGAGCTTCACTGCTCTCCTTCCAGCTTCCATCACTGACATCTGTCTCTGAAGACTCTGAAGTCTTGTCTTCTATGGCTGATTGTAAACACCAGTGTGGTTCTGGTTCCACAGAGTCTCTGTTCTCCTCCTCCTGATTAGGATGAAGCTCTGAGGAATGAGGATTTTCTTCCTCATCCTCACTTTTCGCAGGACCAGGACTGAATGTGAACTCTATAATATCACTCCCCTCCTGTTCCTCTTTAATCTCTGGGGGCTTTTGGACCTCTTTGTCCAGACTGGGACTCCAGCTCTCAGGAGAAATCTCCTTTTTGATCACCAGCACCTTCTGGATATCTGAAAGAAACCGAAACACAGACAAATCAAAGAACACAACATGAGTCCTAACTTTCATCCAGCATTTGAGGAAATAACATAAAACTGGATGCTATTGTTAATAAATATTTCTGTATGTATTCTGACTGCATGTTTTTTAAGCAGTGCAGTATTTATGCACTCCTATCTTTTTCTTTCTCGCAAACACAAACTTTTAAGTCGACCTTTGTATCTTTGACTGCACAAAAAATCAAATCAGTATCAGGATATTTGTAGGTACATATTTTTTGTGCTTTTATTTATAAACACAATCAATATGTGAACTATTAGAGCTTCAATTCATGTATTACAATTCAAAAACTATTGAAAGCTAAGTTTCTAAAGAGACAAGCTTTTAAATGTTGAGATTTTCAATTTGTCACTACTGAGCTAGACACATTTCCTCGTAATGGTGTCAAAAGCGGATGTAAAGTCCAATAAGACAAGCAGCACAGAATCACCAGTGTCTGTGGATAAGAAGATGTCATTAAAAACCTTCAGTAGGGCAGTTTCAGTGCTGTGGAGAGGTTTGAAGCCATACTGGAATAACTCAAGGATAGCGTGATCCTCCAGGAAGCATTTCAATTGGGACTTGACTATTTTCTTCAGAAGTTTAGAAACAAATGGGAGTCTGGAGACAGGCCTGAACATGGGTATCTAATCTTCTTTCTGTGCTCATCAGACTAGACATGGCCTTTGCTTTATCTGCTTTATGTTCATTATGATACACACAATGTTGCCAAACTACCCAGTTGTTTGATTCCTTAAAAAAAAGGCTGAAAGGCTGATAAAAAGCTTTAAATGCTTACAATACTAATTATTTAGTTTGAAACATGACTAAGAAAACAATTGTCTCTTTAAATGTGTCAACAAACCTGTATTTTAGCATATCTTTGTAAAATAAACAAGTAATTTTGTTTCATATTTTTTGTTGTTTATCACTTATTAGACATGCATGACAAACAGAAAATTGGTTCATGCTTTTACTGAATCACAACAAATTAGACACATTTTAATGACCTTGTAAGGATACCAAATGTATCAGAGTCTGTAAATTATTGTACTTACTATTATACTGTTGTTTATAATGTACATTTTTATTATTTGGTGTGAGATTTGAAAGGCTGGTTTATAAAACAGTGTTGGTCACACTCGAATAACTGCAGTTAATGCTGCTTCTTTAAATATGACATACTGAACTTTGAAAAGGGACATTGTTGGTATACTATGAAGTTATTATTAATGGCACGTGTCAAATTAACAGATGAGCGTTACCAAAGTGAGATGACGCCTTTTCTTCAGCTAGACCTCCGGGTTTTTCCTCTACCAACTTCTTCTGATGTTTCACCAACATTCCTACCATCTGGACTTCAGACATGTTCACACATTCAGCAGCAGCTTTGTCTCCATGAACTCCGTCACAAACAGTTTTCTGTTCTCCATCAAACTATGATTTTGACTCGACGTCCCCCTGGTGAGGTGGGCTAACATGCTAAGCTAACACGCTAAGCTAACGTCCGTGGTTTGTAACAAATTATTCATGAAGAAAAATTGTAAACATGATGAAAAAAATAAAAAGTCCTTTAAGAAACTTATATTTGGTATATGACTTTCAGGACTCAGAATTAAACGGCAATAACAGTAGGACGCGAAGCTATGTTTACATCGCTGTTTACACAAATCACTTCCGGATGCGTTTTAATCGACCTTCAAAATAAAGGCACCAAGATTTGACAACGGAGAAAGTCGAAAGAAATTTACCTTTATATACTGTACTCAAACAAAATACTGTACACAGTTTTCTTCATTTCCACACATGTAACAAAAGCTTTTATTTGTTAATTGTTTTAAATACTGTATACAGTATATATTTATATTGTTGATCTTTTGATCCATAATCCCAACCCAACTTTTCTACACATTACACGGTCTGATGATGGGGTGATCTTGCTAGAATATCCAGTTGATGTTTGCCACTTGTAAGTATTCTTTCTCACCTGAACTGTGAACTGTTTGAAAATGACAGGAAGTAGTAATTTATGTTTGTAAAATTACTGATTACTAGGGTGTACTATTGTTATACTGTATAGCAATAGCATACTACACACCTGACCTGAGCTGCTAACCAGAAAGGAAGGTATCCATCCATCCATCCATCCATCTACATATATATGTCAGAGATTAAGATACAATTAATTTATTATTAAATTTGTGACTATCAATTGAACAACACTGATCGGTGTCCACAGTTACTTGTGTTGTCTTGTATGGCATCTAGTTAAGTCTCGTTTTCTTATCTAACTTGCTTACAGATGGAGAAGTTGAAGGGTTTTTCTTCTTCTTAGGTTCTTGTGTGTCGCGTGAAAACTATTGTGCCACTTGAAAGTTGACTTAACAGATGGAGTATGTGTTCGGCCTGTCTTCAGTATGACTTTTTGTGATTGTTTAGTTTTCCTTCGTGTGGAAAAACTGGTTACAGATGAACTGTTTCTCTCCAGTGTGTAGTCTCATATTTTTTTAAGGAAGGTTTTAATCTAAAAGCAGATTTAGACAGAGCAGCTGGAAGTTTTTTCTGTGGATCTTCATGTGGGCCAGTAAGGTTGTGGTTATTTTATTTAGTTTAAGCGGTTTTACAGACACTGTGGCTGAAAGCATTTTCTTCTCTGCGGATTTAGTTGTGCATTAGATATTTGAAAGTTTTATCACTTTCTGTGCAGTTGTATTTTCAGTGTCATCACTTTTACCACCAGCTGTAATTTTAATTACATTTAAATCATCTGCACTTCACTGCTTTCCTCCAGGTGTCCATCAGAGACATCTGTCTCTGAAGAATTTGTATTTTTGTCTTCAGAATCTGATTCTAAATCTCCACCTGGTTCTGTTTTTTCTAGTCTTCACTACGACGAAGCTGTTGGGGAGTTCTTCACCAGTTTGTTAGTTCCCTTAACATTTCAATGTCTTCCCACGACTACAGTAAGTTTTTTTTTACACTCACACTCATACAACCTGCTTTCCTGAGATCACAGATGTCTTTTGTAAGAAGGCCTGGGCCTAAAAACAGCTGCATGTTTGTTTGAACTGTGGAAGGAAACCAGCGTACCTGGAGAAAACCCACGAGAACATGCAAACTCCACACAGAACCAAACAAGGGATTGAACCAAGGACCTTCTGCTGTGAGGCAACTGTGCTAACCACTAACCCATCGTGCTGCCATTTTTTTTAAACTATTGAATCCAGAATTTTAGCTTGTTTGGAATTATAATTTTAAAAGCAGCCGTTGTTCATGTAAGGTCACAGATGTGGTTCGTCTTTGGTGTCGTGCTAATGCTCATCCGAATGTTTCAGTCTTAGACAACTCTACTTTATAAAGAGATGTTCAACCATGGTGATGATCAATTAATCAATATAGCGCTTACCCTGTAGTAGTATACCTTTGGATAAGATTGCATTTTTTATTATCCTCTAATTCATAAAAAAATATATAATTAAAACGGTTCAAACTTGTATTTGACTTCTTAATTATTAAATGATAACTTATTAAGACCACCTTCTTTTAATGAGTAAATACAGAGTCCATTTAAGATCACGCTGATTATTTTCTAACAGTCTCACCAGCAGCAGCGTCGTAACAAACAACAGTAAACAAAAACATTAAAGAAACATCTTATGACGGTGTAAAAACTGAAATTGTCGTTATTGTGCAGATGCAACCAAAAAAAAAAAACAGTAAAACACAAATCCTGCTATTTCTCTGCTGTAGTGTTTGTATCCACTAACAGTTGTGTTATCTTGTGTCCAAGTCATGTTTCCTGGTAAAAACCGCCTCACAGAGAAAACCTTTAGTTCTTTTATCACGTGATGGTACTGTAGTTACTGTTTTTACTCTGGTGTAAGTTCTTCATTCATTAAAGGTGAAAAGTGTCTCTCCAGTGTGGATCTTCATGTGCCTCACAAATAATAACTTATGCCCAAAAGCTGCTTTACAGATGTTGCACCTGAAAGGTTTGTCTCCGGTGTGAGTGTCATCGTGATTGTGTAGAATTGGTCCGTATCTGAAACACTGAACGCAGACGGAGCAGCTGAAAGGATTCTCATCAGAGGAGGGGCTTTGAGGACTGCCATGTCTTACACCAGACGCAGGAAAATGATCAGGCTGAGATGGTGCGCTGGTCTCCTCCCAGTTTCCATCACTGACATCCGTCTCTGATGACTCTGAATGTTTGTCTTCTGGATCAGATTTTAAACATCGACCTGGATTTGATCCAGCAGAATCTGTGCTCTCATCATTCCAGCTGTGATGAAGCTGTGAAAACTGAGGTTTCTCCTCTTCAACTTCATCCTTCACAGGGACAGCATCGAAAATAAACTCCTTGATACCCTGATGCATGCTCATCTCCTTGATATCAGCCTCTTCCTGCTCCTCTTTGATCTGCGGGCGCTGTTTGTAAAGAAGCTCAGAGGGCTGAGGTTTCTCTTCAACATATTCACTCTTCACAGGGACAGGAGTGAAAGTGAACTCTGTGATACCAGCATCCTCCTGTTCCCACTTTATCTGAGGGGGCTTCTGGTCCGAATTGGGACTCCAGTTGTCCTGATTATGAAGCTCCGCCTTGACCACCAACATCTGCTGGACATCTGCAGGAAACAGAAACACAGATAAGTCACAGCGAATCGTTCATGTGTCATCAGAAAACTCAAAGACATTAATCCTGCAATTTGTTAAATGTTATGAAATCAGAGACTGTGGGTGATGGTCTGAACGTGAAGTTTCTGTCATTGCTCTGAGCAAAGCATTAAACGAGTAAGATGTCAATAATAATTTGTGATTTGTTCCCCTCCATATAAAAATAGAGTATCAACAAAACATAAAATGGTCCAACACACAGTACCCGATTATACACGCTGAGAAGTGGATGGAAGGACAACCCGAAAAAATCATGACTAGGTGCCAGCCAAACCCAGTTATGTGAACTAATTGAAAACTCCATGCAAAGTATGTGAACATTTTATGCGTGATTATAAATATGATTGTACAAACCAGTATATAAAATTAGCACAGTGACAAAAGTACATATTTATAATGCTGCCAAGAGTCATCAAGCATATTATTAAATACATTTAATTATTTCTCATTTAATTTTAATTCACATTTGATGCTCACAATTTACATGTAATGATGATCACATATTTATTCACGGGTAAATCCGCAGCCGAGTGGCAGCTCGACTCTTTACAGCGGATGCAGGTGGGCTCAACTTGGGCTCACTGTGAATTCACAACCAGTGATGCCAGTAAATGCAACGCATTTCAAAAAGAGGTATTTACGATCGACTCTGGATAAATGTGTTGATGAGATTTAGTTTCAACTGTGACTATTGTTCAAACGTTGATTTGAGATATCACCAAGAAAGGGATGGGATGCAGGAAACTCAACAGTTCCCTCTGTATAGAATTTTCTGAAGAGCACAAATATACTGGAATGTTATTTTAAGGTTCATTCAAAATGCTAACCTTCCCATTAACAAAACATTCTAGTGAATTGGAAGTTCATGGAAGTAGAGGCCTGAAGCCTAAAGTTACAATAAATCAGCTCAATGGTGTGTCCGACACAACAAAACAACATCTAACAAGGTCGAGTCAGGTCCTCTGGATGGATTCTTCTTTGCTGAAACACCGGCGTTAGGCTGACAGTCCTCCTTAATCATGCAAACAGCTAGTTTTGTCTGTCACAGCAAACTGGTTGATCCACTATGAGAAGGTGCTGCTTATAAGACTGTTTGTTGCAGCTCCTCAGACTGAAGAAGCCTTAAAAAAAGGGTGAAACGTTTCAACAAAGAAGAATCCATCCAGAGAACCTGACTCGACCTTGTTAGCCTTATCTACCTGGATTATTGCACATGCATCAGAACAAAACAATATTACTTACATTTGCCTCGGGACACTTTTTTTTCACATGCAGAACATGAATTCAAATGAAGGAATTAAACTTACACCTTTTTTGAACGGCATGTGGGGAACTGGTTTTCGCGTCTGCTCCGAAATCCAAAGGACTTCTTTTACACAAACGTAGAACTGTGAAGGGATCTTTGTTTTGACGGCCATACCCTGAAACATGCCAAAACAACAAGTATAAAATAAATTAATAACGGACAAGATGCTTACAATAAGACTAATCTGCCCATGAGTCCATGTGGTAAACAAACATCTGACAAACTAGACGGCTGCAATGACAAATGTGAAGCTGACGGACTAACCAGACACTTGGTGACACATTTTTTGCCGTATCAGCCAACACTGAGGCAAATAAGTTTTTTTATGAGCTGTACTTCAGGTTTGTGAAGTTATTTGAAGGAAAACATGGATAATTTAAAGCCCTAAGTTGCTGGCTGAGAATGCAAATGTTGTTTTGAACACGTTTTTCAGTTGCAAAAGTGGACGAGAGAAACGAGTGAAGAGACGACAGACGAGTTTGTGAAAATGTGAATTATATTTTATCGTGTGCATAACACAGCACATGATTATTTTCACTATACGTCTATAAAGTTAATACATTACAAAGAAGCTGTTAGCAGTGAAAAGAGATTACTGTACAGTAATTAACTAGTTCTTAGTGCAAAGTGGTTCAAAATGCCAACCTGGCTGAACTGAGGTGTTGGAGTGATGGTCTGCTCTCTCGTTTCGAGTATATGCACTGCGGAGAAAGAGTAATTATTTTGCATAAAGGTTTGTCATTTACAGAAAATTATGTAAATTAAAATAATGTTTTGTGTGCTTAATCATATTACACGGACTAGTTTTTGTTACTTTGGTAAATATACAATAGGCCTGTCACGATAACAAATTTTGCTGGGCGATTAATTGTCTCAGAAATTATTGCGATAAATGAGAATATTGTTTGAAATTTGACAATAATTAGTCATTGTTGTCAAATTTATGAAGAAATGTTTATTTGCTTTGCATGTAGTACCTTTTTTCGACCACCGGATGTCAGTTTAAGACTGAACTGAAGGATGGATAGTGAGAGAGCGAGCAGCGTGTCTCCGATAAATGGGAGGGAAGCCCCTTGACGTGACATGGGCTGTCTCTTCAGTTCTCAAAATGGCAGACGCTCGGTGTGGTTTGAGCTCTTAAGCAGAGCATTTTTCACACAAAGCTTTTAATAAAAAAACATTAAAATCAGTAAACAAGTTCCCAGCTTCTTTTTGCAGAGAAAAACTTTTTACACAAAGGCACAGGTTTCAACCGTGAATTTTGGAGCTTCGACAAAGTTTGTAGCTTAACTTCTCAACTTAGCTGCTTTTAACAATCCAAAAACGTGATTTTGGACGGTTAAAATGGATTTTAAAGAGAAAAGAGAAAGGGAGGGGTCAGTGAAGAGCACCGAGTTGAGCCTTTTGTCATCCAGTGTCTTCTGTAGAAAGACACACAAAGAAACGATAAAGCCGATAAATGAAAACGAGGTCGATAAGTTTCATTTATCATGCGATTAACTGAGTTATTGTTTATCGCAACAGGCCTATACATATATTTACATTTAGGTTTATATGATTGACCTTGTTTGAATATTTGTTTTATGTAAAAACAAATATGAATAAGAATTTAGTGAAAATGTATGATGTATTAAATCAAAGGTAAATAAAGCTAGGTGTTCATGTACCTTGCTATGTCATTCAGTGTCTTTCTTTGTTTTGACGCTAGGCCTTCAGAACTTAGGTGTGGAGCTTGTGTCCTCCTGGCTGATTTGTAGGTCTCTGAGGTCGTGGGAGCAGCGGGAACAGGATCTGAGATTCTGTCTGTTGGTTTGCCTCCAGGAAAACGCTGAAAATGAATGGTACAATAAATTGGTGCTCACATATAACTTACAATAAATTCTTCAAAACTTAAACAAGAGTTATTACAGTGTGTACTGTACTGTGTAATGTACTATGAGTGCACATTTTACAATACACAACCAGTTAAATGTGGTGCAAAAAGAGGTTTATCGGTAACAGACAATAGTAATCAAAGATTAAACCTATGGGACTTGATACAGCACAGATCTACACAAAACCAGTCACAGCTAGCTTGAAGTGTTAACCTTCATTTAACCAAGCTGTTAATAAATGGTGACATATAAAAACATGACCATTTTTCCTCATATTACTTTGCAGACCTTTGATCATTTCATAAACGTGATTCCATCATTTACACTTCTCCAGACTCTGTTTAGGTTTTGGAAAATGTAAAATCAGGTTTGCTGATTGTGTCCATGCTGGTGAAAAGGACAACAATGTCATCACAGTTGATTTGATAGTGGGAAATGGTACACTATCATCGGTGCCGCATCCACGCAACAAAACGTGTGTGACCGTCCCTTTTATGTCTGTTGGAAAAGTTTCCCTTCATCTTGTAACATCACTGAGAAGTTTAATTAAGGTAATATTTACCTTCTGGAGTTGATTTGTTTTATGCTTGTGGGTCTTCTTCTGTTTTACAGCCTGAAAAGAAAATTACACTATACAGTATTAAATTATATTATCCTTTGCAGATATGCTTAAGATTATGATTTTGTTAATATGAGGCAACAATAAAATTCACAGACAATACAGAAATGTTGGAAACTTTTCATCTGAAACTAGAAATAAATACATTTACTATTTTCTGAACTTCATTAAAGGTCCACTGACATGTTTGAAATTTGCATAAAATTGCACAAAATATATATGTTGTATCATTCAACTATGTTAGTTTTTCATTTCAACTTAAAAAAAAAAAGGCCGAAAGAAGAAGAAGAAGAAATTTGATTTTTATTACAGATCTTTGACTTGGTAATGTGCATGATTGTAGGTTCAAAAATCTGACTAGTAGATGGGCCCGGTTCTTCAGATGTAGCGATTGTGGTGTCAGGCATTCTCGGCATAATTTCAGCAATGTCCTAGACACAAAAATTAATTTTATCTTTACATAATTATACCGTTATTTTTAAATATAAACTTTTTTATTTAATACGCAGAAGTGGATATGTAAGTACTGTTACCCAAAGTATTTTTACATACATGTTCACAGCAGAAAATCTTAAATTACACATCCAAATGTTCTACTGTCCTGATAAAGTATAAATTAAAATATATGATAAGATACCACTGGATACTTCATGAATAGAACAAGTTTTATTCTTTGTCAAATCCCAGTACTGTATACTCTATCAATGGAAAAAATATTTATACACAATGTTTTTGCTGAGTTTTTGTGTGAGTTACGGCTAATGCTTATTAGCTTAAAACAAGATGAAATTATTGTTAGTACTCGCATGAATACGTATAAGCAATCCAATGGTTAGTTTGCATCAGAAACAGTTATTGGATACTAGATCAATGGAATAGTGATTTATACACGGCTTATTTAATCCACAATAGCTAATAGCGGTTAGGTTAGCCATGTAGCTTCGTTGTTTATTCATCAGCTAAGCTAAGCGAGGCCCGATCACATTTGCGATTTATCATTCTAAGACAGTAAATCCTCCAACACTCTCATTAATAAACACTCGGTGAGTAAAAACTCAAGTTAGATATAAATTTTTTCATCAAAAACACTATATACTCTGTACAGGTAGTCCTCGGTTTACGGCGGACTTGGTTTACGGCGTTTCGCGTATACAACCGTCGCCCCCCCAGTGATGTCATCACGCCTCGCGGACTTTTTTTGCAGCATTTTATGTTTTTTTCGTTTTTTTTTAGGGTATTTTGTTAGCTAACTGCTTGGAAACACATTAAA
>JARVLU010000583.1:22803582-22816158 GCA_031762415.1 Simpsonichthys santanae | reverse complement strand
CCGGTATACGGCTAAATCGGTATACGGCCGAGCCGTTAGAATGGATCTCGGCCGTAAACCGGGGACTACCTGTATATATATAGGTTTATTTAGAGGCAGCACAGTGGCATAACTGGTAGAGCTGCTGTCTCTCAGTGAGCAGGTTGCCCCGGTTCAAATCCCAGCCTGGAGGCCTTTCTGGGTGGAGTTTGCATGTTCTCTCTGTGAATTTGGGAGTTTGTACTCCAGTTTCCTCCCACAGACCAAAAATATGCATTTTAAACTGACTGGAAACTCTAAATTGTCTCTAGGTGTGAGTGAGAGAGTGAATGGTTTTTTGTTTCATGTGTCGTGATGGACTGGAGACCTGACCAGGGTGTCCCCCGCCTCTCGCACAGTGACTGCTGGACATGAACACCGGTGACCCCTGCGACCCCAAAAGGAAGTAGTGGTTAAAGATAATAGATGGTTTATTTGGTGTAACTTATATTAAAATCTGATTTTTTTGTGAATGTTGTGAAACTGTTTCCTTCATGTGTTGTTTTTGTGATTCCTCTAGTATTTTAATAAAAGTTAGTCCCAAAAAATAATAAAACTGTATTTTTAAGTCACTTAAAACATTTGTTGTGCTTTCTTTTATTGAGCTGATAATGAATGAATGAATTTATTAAATAATAATTTGCACAAGATGTGTCACCCTAACATGGAGCTTGTTTTATGCAGATGAATACGAATAATCTAACTAGTGCTTAGTGTATTTTTAGGTAACGTGTTTCTTAGTTCATATTTTAGAGCTTATTACTGTTTTTCTTTTACATTTTATTACTTTTGTTGGATGTAACTGGGACCCTTTGTACATAGTTTCATTCCACCACGTGGTGTGTACGACAAATAAAGAAGCTTGAATCATCAATTTCATAAAGTGACAAAACAATAAGCTAAATCAAAGAAAATGTGTTTGACCCAAAGCCATTCAAATGAATAGGCCTACTATGCAGAATCCTGAAATTACAGCTAAAGAAATGCTTCATTTTCAGTTAAAATTAGTTTATCCCCCACTACTTTTTTAAGTTCACTTAACTTTTTTGATTTTATTATTGTACAAAGTAAATATAGAATATACATGAACAAAAGAGAACAACAGATACCTAATTATAAACACAAATACAGCAATCAAGGGTATTACAGAACATAAAACAGTATTTTACAAAGTTGAAATCAAATCTGTGTTCAAGGGTTGCACTTCTTCAAGGGCAATTGTAATTTGAATGGCTTTAGTTAGCAACCACTTTTTTCTTCAACTTTATTAAACAAAATGTACAAAACAAACAGGTATTTTAATTAACAAATAGCACTTCCAAAACAGACTTATAAATAGTCTGTTGTAAAACAAGTACAAATTATATAAGATAAACAGATATACTATTTGAGAACAAGATGGAATGAAAGGGATAAAGAATAACAAAACAGAAAATTAAATTAAAGTTTAGTCAGAGGATTCGGGAAAATATAATTTGTAATTAGAAAGAAGCAAATTAGCTTTTTATTATTAATCAATTAAGGGAATCAATTAGATAGTTCAGTTCTGATTGAAAATGAATTAAAATTTGGTATCGAATTTGCAAATTTTTGTTTGTGGATGAAAATGTTTGCATATATAAAACTGAATACAGTATATGCTCAAGTTTACGATTTTTGGAGTTACTGTAGTAGCAAATATTTGGGAGATTTAATGAACATGAACCACTCAACTTTTTTTTTATTTTTTATTTTTTATTGATAATAAAAATGTTAACAAAACAGTAAAGATAATATCAATATATAGAACAAATTGAACAAGAAAATAATGCCAGGGGGTTATACAAACCAAATAGAGTAAAGCTGTTACGTCATAGTTTATCACGTGACTTTATCTTCTTCTTCTTTCCTTTGGGTGGATACATACATCTTAGAGGTTCATACCGCCGCCTACTGCGCATGACGTGTAACTACACATTTTCAAGTGAACACATTCGTCCGGGCGGTAACCAAAAAAACAAACAAACAAACCAAAAAAACATTTTAGCTGCAGACATCAATAGTTTTGTGAAACAGTGCTGGACTTACTCTGTTCATGATTTAGTTTGTCTCTACTGCAGTTAACTTAGCTATGCTATGTGCTAAACCACCATAAACACACAGCAACAATGTCTTGAGTTCTAGTCCCGAGTTGAGCCTGGGCTCGGCAGCTTGCATGTTCATATTTTTTAAACCATTATTTAACCAGTTAGATCTGACTGAAACTTAAAAATCTCCTTTTCAAGAAGTCTAGAATGGCAGCAAACATTACACAAAACCAGAGTAAAGCACATCATGGCAGCCGAAATAAAAAACCAACAACAGAGGAAAAACACAGTTAAAATAGTACTCAAATGTGATTAAATACAGTATCTGTTAAAGCATTTACAAACAAATGTGTCATTAGTATATACTGTACATAATAAATACATATGTATATCTTCTTCTTTTGGCTGTTCCCTTCTTCAGGGGTCGCCACAACGAACTAAGTCGCACGAAGACTTGGCAATTATGTTTACACCGGATGCTCTTCCTGACACAACCACAGACCACCGAGCTACCACAGCCCTCTGTGTGGAGCAGAGAGCTGCTATCTAGGGTGCCCGGAGGAGCAGATGGTGGGGGTTAAGGGACTTGCTCAAGGGCCCAGAGTGGGAGAATACTTGCAGAGTGGGGTAAATTAGGGTGGAGGCATGTATGGGTGCTTCACCTATCCCACCCGCATTATGATGTTGTCGGTACCAGGAGTTGAGCCGGCGATCTTACGATCACAGGCCCACCTTCTAACCTCTGTGCCACCACTCCCACAATACAGTATACATATTTTGAAAATGGCAACATTGTCAGACTAGAATTTTTGTTTCGTGCACCCCCACCCCACAAACGCGTGTGAATAAAGCATTGGGAAACTGGAGTGAAAATATTCCATAACACAAGTAAATATTTTGTTATTACTATCTACATTTGTTCTGTTTATTTATTTATTTTCAGGAAGGCCTGCAGACTTGTACAACAAGTTTAAGTGTTTCCAAACACTTCTTTTTAGTAAGTTTTATTTCTGAATCAAACCATCTGCACCTGTGATAACAACACAGAAGCAAACCAATCACAAGGTTCATGATAGTCACTTCTTGTTCTGCTCTTGTAACTCAAGGTTGTATGCTGGTGAAGATGCTCAGTCATCCAGGACATGATAAAGAGCGAAACGTCTTCTGTTACAAATAAAGTCCAGTTGTTTTTGTATTGAATGTTTTTTTTTATTTTAACTCAAGGTTGTCACAACAATCTGACCAGTAAACACAAACACAAGTTCTCAGCCAAATAAATATTTTATTTTCCAGAAAAGCTAATTTAATCAGTCTCATTAGAACATTATGGTGCTGTTATAAATAAACAAAAATCATACAAAAATAAGACATATGAAATCTTGTGACATCATCTAAACTTGGGATAGATCTGTTCATAAAATCTATGCTTTGATTCAGATCAGTTTTGGTGTCATGGTTTTCACTTTGATTCCTTCTTTTTCTCCATTTCGTCAACGCTCCAGTGAACCTCACCAGTATAGATAATTCATCATTAATGTTTTTTTTTGTTTGTTTTTTTTTACAATACTGTATGTTCACAAAGACATGTCACGTAATCTGAAAATGGGGCGGTTTGCCTTTAGCCAAGATAAAAAGTTTTTAAAACAATAAATTATTGCTCATATAATAAATATCTCAATGTAAAACCAACACTAAATGTTTCTTGACGCCATCACAAAGTCTGTCAGTGTCTCAGAGAGATGCTCACTTGTATCACTCTCAGAAAGTGGGCACGTGCAAATTGGACTTTTAAAATTTCCACTGTCAAGTAATGACAGGAAATTTTCACCAGCCTGGAGGTCAATCCATAAATGGTTACAAATGTCAGACAATTGTCTCATAAACTTTTCAAATTACTGGGGCTGCGAGTCATCTCACAACGGAGCTACTGGGTTCATGAGACCAAGACAAGATTTTAAGATTATTTTTAACAAAAATAAATAAATAAATAAATAAATAAAAAAATTGCCTCAAACTGACTGGTATCTCTCTCCTGTCTGATTTCATGAGCATGGGCTCTTCGGACCTGGAACAATGCTTCAACTAAACAAACGTATAACTTTTGTGACCATTGAACTCAGGGGAGTCAAGCAAATTCCCAGAAGAGGCCAAAATTCAAAAACAGATTATCGGCCAACATTTTTTTTTTTTTTTTTTTTTCCTGTAGTTTGGCTACATTTTTTTTTATTCTTAAGTTTAAATAATTATAAAAAAAAATTTTGAAAGAAAATAAATATTTTTGTATAAGTCAAAAACAATGGTTATAATTTTTTAAGTAAAAACTAGTTTTTTATTCACCATTTTCCATTTCTAATTAAAAAAAAAGCCATGCAAACAACTTGAAATATCTTAATTGAAAATTCAAACAGCTACTACAATTTCACTCTTAAATTACAGAAAAAAATTAAAATAAGGTTAGGGGTCAGACTTTTCTCCACTTTGCCCTAGTTTCGATTGACTCTTTTACTCTTAATTAAATTACTGAGTTACATGTTTTATTTTTTCAGATTTACAGTCTGTAAATAACAATGTAATGTTAGTCTGTTGTTTTAAATAAACGTGCACTAGATGAATCTTTTCTTCTCAGCACGTAGCTGCAGGATGGTGTTGCAACAGATTTACAACTGAGCATGTTGCATGGTCCTAGTGCCTGCCATGTTAACACTGATTGTACATTTCTCCAGACAAATTTATGTTTTTTGAATTTGCAAGCCAGATTTCAACTTGATAAATCTTGACATCTTAATTTCACAAGATCTCGTTCCACCCCTAACAAACTTTTAAACAAAAACAAACTGAGCTCCTCAGCATTTGCCCATTATTACTCATGTTGTTTTACATGTCTCACCAGGTCACGTTTTCTTATGAAAGCCGCCTCACAGACAGAGCAGCTGAAGGGTTTTTCGCCTGTGTGGTTTCTTTTGTGCTCAATGAAAGCGTTGTGCCATTTAAAGGTCGCGTTACAGATGGAACACGCGTACGGTTTTTCTCCAGTGTGACATCTTTTGTGATGATGTAAATTTTCTTTGTACTTGAAACACTGACCGCAGTCTGAGCAGCTGAAAGGTTTTTCTCCACTATGCGTTTTCATGTGTTGCACTAAGGACGGTTTCCATTTAAAAGCAGCGTTACAGATGGAGCAGCTGAAAGGTTTTTCTCCTGTGTGGATTCTCATGTGTTTTATTAAAGCATATTTCCATGGAAAAGCTACTTGACAGACAGAGCAGATGAAATGTTTTTCTTTATTGTGGCTTCTTTTGTGACTATTTAAACTGTCTCTATGTTTAAAACACTGACCACAAACGGTGCATTTGAAGGATTTTTCTTCACTGTGTGTTTTCATGTGTTTCACTAAGGAGGGTTTCCATATAAACGCTGCATTACAGACAGAGCAGCTGTAAGGTTTTTTGTCAGAATGGCTTTTCATGTGGCGAGTTACACTTTCCTTTCTACTGAAGTTCTGCCCACAAACAGAGCAGCTGAAAGGCTTCTCTCCAGTGTGAATCCTAACGTGTTTATCTAAAACATGTTTCCATCTGAAATCTGCCTTACAGAAAGCACAGCTGAAGGGTCTTTCTCCTGTGTGGATCCTTTGGTGTATTAATAAATACTGCCTGCGTTTGAATGTTTTACCACATTCAATGCAGCTATGTAACTTTTTATCCCCGTCTTCACATATTCTACCAACAGGCACTTCATTAATATCTGCAGAGGTTAAATCAAACTGGGCTTCACGGCTCTCTGCCCAGTTTCCATCACTGACATCTGTATCTGAAGAACTTGAAGATTTCTCTTCAGGATCTGATTCTAAATATCGGCTTGGTTCTGGTCCCACAGAGTCTCTGTTCGTCTTAGTCTGGTCAAGATTAAGCTCTGAGGACTGAGGTTTTTCTTCATCTTCTTCACGTTTCACAGGATTGAATATAAACTCTATGATATCAGCCTCCTCCTGTTCCTCTTTAATCTGTGGGGGGTTTTGGTCCTTCTGGTCTGGACTGGGACTCCAGTTCTTAGGAGGAAGCTCCTCTTTGATCACCAGCACCTGCCGGACATCTGCAGGAAACAAAGGAAACAGTTTACATCTCATTAAACCTAATAAATCTTCTAATTTATCCAAAGATGCAATTGATAAACCAATATTTGGCAGTAAAATGTAGCATTATTGTCTTAATTTGTTAGAAATCTAAAGAAACATTTATCAGATCAGTAAGATATTTGCATTATTTGTGTTTTACAAAGCCAAGTGAAGAAAACTGGAAACTTATAATAAACATGCTCTTCTTTTTCCAAATACTGATTCACATGTAGGTAGAAACATTTTATTGTAATCGTGGAATGTTCAGGGAACAAAAATGTTTTATTAAAAAGAAAATTAGGAGCACATTACCGTCAAGTTGAGAAAACAGCTGTTCTCCATTTGGACAGTCCAGTTCTTCCACCATGGTTCGTTTTTTCTCCATCACTTTCAGCATCTTCAACCACCACAGCAATTTTCAACTCGTATCAAAAACACATTCTGCCCTCTTGTCATAGATTTATCCACTTCCGTCCCCTCTTTGAGCTTCAAGCTAACATGCTAATCTAACATGCTAATCTAAGGTCGGTAGCTCCGCATTCATCGGAATAAACTTCAATAACGAGAGAATATCAAAAAATTCCATGGGGCTTTTTCTTTAGAACACACGGGTTCTAATTTCTCACCCAGAGAAGAAGGAACACAACGAAACACTTCAGACGGGGGATTGTTTACATCCATCGCTACGGCTGTCGCTACAGGAAACAACTTCCGCTTACGGACGGAAGTTTATTCTACGTGGCTTTCAAAATAAGAGCTGCAAAACCAAACCTTTGAAAATGTGTGGTTTTAAATAAAATACACCAATGCTATTAAATCTGATAAGTTTATAACAATTTTAAAAATATTTTTAAACAATAAACTTACATTCAGTAATAAATAAAATTATGTCAAAATCACCACCAAAGAATAGAAACAGTCTTTATTGTCCCATGAATGGGAAATTCAAGTGTAACAGCAGCAACAGATAGACATTCACACAAAAAGTTCTTAAATGTTAAAAACAATATACAGTATAAAAAAACAAGATAAACAGTATCAACAATAATGTTCAGTATGTGCTGGAATATTGAGAATGGCAGACTATAGGCAGAGTGCATGTTTTAGCAGAGGTCAGCATTTATTGAGTTTGTTGGGAGCAGTGATGGTTGTAGTCTTAACAGCTGCTGGGAGGAAGGACCAGCGGTAGCGCTCCTTTGTGCATTTAGGATGCAGTAATCTGTCACTGAACGAGCTCTCCAGTTCACTAACTGCTTCATGCATGGGGTGGGAGACGTTGTCCAACAATGTTATTTTAGCTCGAGTCCTTCTGTCTCCCACCACCTGCACTGGGTCGAGGGGGCATCCAAGCACATTGGCCTTCTTGGTGAGCTCATCTAGCTGCTTCTTCTCAGCTGATAAGCTGCTGCTCCAACAGACAACGCCATAGAAGATGGCTGATGCAACTACCTAGTCAAAGAAGGTTTTCAGGAGTACCCCCTGCACTCCAAAATACCTCAGTCTCCTCAGCAGGTAGAGTCTGCTCTGACATCACTACAAATACTTATTGATGGAGATGTGAAAAATCACAGATGTTTTTCACTTACTGAAGTCAAATGTCATATTACCGTGTGTGTGTGTTAGAGTTGTTTTTGTCTGGATCAGAGTGCTGTATAAGCATGGACCTTTCACTTCATAAAACTCACGCCTAAGCAAGAGGCTGCAGCGGTCGTCTGACCTTGTCTTTGATAACATTTATAAAAAGACGCTCATTTAGGCTCTCGGTGAGCAGACTTGGGACGGAGCGTCATGTCACATCTCGATGCTTGTATTTCAACGCTGCTCCATCTTGTAAGATTAAAACCTGGGATTATGAAAATATTTACTTCTCTTGTGTGGCACATTTATTTAAAGAGCTATTAAAAGGATAATAATAAAGTATCCTAACACTTATCTCCCAAACTACTAATACATCATCAAGTTTACACAGTTAAAAAGCTGGTTCAACACATGCACCATCAAGCCGAGTACACTTTAAATTCATATATGGAACACAGTTGTGCATTTTTCACACATGGCACCTGTTTTTATTTTCAACATCAGTCTCTATAAAGCAGTGGAGATCTCATGAGCTTCGACTGTTGATGGTTCTGTGAATCTTTGGCTGCAGCTGAACAGCTAATAATCTTCTCTTGTGCTGCTGTAAAGAACATTTCTGTGAAGTCTCGCTTCTTCACGACACTTCAAGTAACGGGTGAGGTATCTTGTTTTAAACTGTACAGCTGAAAGACTATTCACCTGTATGGACTTTTGCGTGTTCCGTAAACTCCTGCTCATTTCCAAACGCTTCATTACAATCTGAGCAGCTGAAAGCCTTTTCTCCACAGTGGGTTTTTGTGTGCGTTAAAAAAACGTTCCTCCACCTGAAAGTCTCCTTACAGACGGAGCAGCTGAAGGGTTTTTCTCCTGTGTGACATCTCATGTGACGAGTAAGCGTCGACTTTTGACTAAAGCTTTGGTCGCAGACCGAGCAGCAGAACGGCTTCTCTCCGGTGTGGGTTCTAGTGTGTTCTACCAAGGCGTATTTCCTTTTAAAAGCTGCGCTGCAGATGGAGCAGGTGAAAGGTCTTTCGTCTGTGTGCTCCTTTGTGTGCTTCACTAAATCGTGTTTCCTTCTGAAGGCTGCGTTACAAATCGAGCAGCTGAAAGGTCGCTCCTCTGTGTGGATTACTCTGTGTTTCACCAAGTCCTGTTTCCTCAAAAATGTTTTTGTACAAACTGAGCAGCTGAAATCTTTTCCTCCTGTGTGGATCTTTATGTGCTCCATAAGAACATATCTCCATCGGAACGTTGCATTACAGAATGGACAGCATAAAGGTTTTTCCCCAGTGTGACAGGTCATGTGACTAGTTACGCCATCTTTCCTTCTGAACCTTTGACCACAGACTGAGCAGTGAAACGGTTTTTCTCCCGTGTGAATTCTGTTGTGTCTTAACAATCTCCACCTGTAGTCGAACGTTCTGTCACATTCGGCGCAGCTGTAAAGCTTCTTACCGCTCTCACAACTTGTATCGGCTCCAGGAACGTTGTTAGTGTGGAGAGAGTTTAAACGACCGCTCTCTTCCCAGTTACCATTACTGTCTTCCATCTCTGGAGAATCTGAAGTTTGGTCTTCAGAACTGGATTCCAGATATTGATCTGGTGCAGACGAGCCTCTGTTCTCGAAAACCCAGCTGCGATGAAGCTCCGAGGGCTGAGCTTTCTCTTCGTCGTTTCTGCTCTTCACGAGGCCAGGGCTGAAAGTGAACTCTGTGATATCAGCCTCCTCCAGTTCCTCTTTAATCTGCGGGGACGTCTGAACCTCCTGGTCCACACTGGGGTTCTGGTTCCGCTGCATCGAAATAAAATCCTCTTTGGTCACAAATAGCTGCTGGACGCCTGCAAGAAACAGAAACACTGATAAATCTTACAGGAAACTATTTTTATATCGTCTGCAGATCCTTAATGAGTGAAACCTGAACCTGATGCTCCCACTGGCTCTGACATAACTCTTGTCCAGTAAAAATAATTTATCCTCAGCGGCTTGCGTTTAAATGTTTACTTACAAATAAAACAAATAAAACTTATCCAGGAGTTGGTAATTAAACAGCAAAAGAGCGAGGGAGTTAAAAAAGCTGGCTTCACTTTCCATTTTGCCTGTCTGGAACTTCCTCTCCTGTCACACCCCCACCCACGTCACATGACTTAAACATGTTACCAACCTCAAACCAACAAAGATCTACACATAAAGCAAATAGCTTCACTCATGCATATAATCTTTACACAATTTAGATTAAGCTTCTACATCATCATTAGAACTGCACAAAGTATCAACAATTTATCATCACAAAGGTCTGCAATAACTTGTAGGAAACTTTATTTCAAGCACCATGCACTGATGTTCTGCAGCAAATAATATTTGTGGTCAGTCTAATGGACTCAATGGCCTTGATGCCTACATCACAATATTAAACTATATATTATGGCAGCACGACAGCTCAGTGGTTAGCACTGTTGCCTCACAGCAAGAAGGTCCTGGGTTCAATCCCCGGTTGGACCTGGGGTCTTTCTATGTGGAGTTCGCATGTTCTTCTCATGCTTGCATGGGTTTTCTCCAGGTATTCTGGTTTCCTCCCACAGAACAAAAACATCCATGTTAGTCTGCCTTCAGGCCCAGGCCTCCATTGCAAAAGAGATCTGTGGTGTCAATGGGATTTGCCTGGTTAAATAAAAGTTAATAATTACTGCCAGAATTTTGTTTTTTAAATGGGTAATGACTATAATGTAAACACCATTTGTTTAATAATGGCAGTGGCTTCAAAGAATATATGTGTCCAGACGAGAATGACATTTTATACAGAACTGCTTAGAAAGGTGACTTTAGGTCAGAAAACAGAAGAGCTGGGCTTCTTATTGCTACAATATTCAGTAAACTGGATGTTTGTAATGGTTGTCAAACAAATGACTACAGCTCATTCAAAATGCTGCAGCTCAGGTTTTGACTACCCTTTTTTTGGACTATAAGGCACACTGGGTTATAAGGCACATTAAGCAAAACAAAACAGTCAAATAAGCCAAACTTTATTCAACTTATTCACAATAACCACATAAAATTGGTTCGAAGTCAATAAGCACAACCAGAATTAATACATAAAGCGCACCAGATTATAAGGCTCACTGTTGAATTTTGAGAAAATTAAAGGATTTTAAATGTGCCTTATAGTCTGAAAAAAACGGTAGAACTATGAGATCTGAGTATATTACTCAAGTTTTAGTCTTTTTGCTAACTCCCATTCATCTGTAGAATAGACTTCAAAATTCTGCTGCTGGTCTACGAGTCATTAAATGGTTTGGGTCCAGAAAACATGAGCAAAAAATCCAGTTAAATTATGAACCTTATATGGCTCACATGGGCTCATGTGAAATGGTGGACCCTGCAGGGAAACTGCTTTTAGCTTTTAAAAATGGAAAATATTAAATATATTGTCCTCAATATGTGCTTGTCTAAATGCATTTCTATGTCTTTTCAAGATTTACAGCCAAAGCCACAGCTTACAGGCGTATCATTGAAGAAAACAGATTTTTATGCTATTTGGTGTTTTTGAACAAAAAATCTGCAGCATTCAAACGCAGTGATAACCAATAGTGCCTAGTTAAAAACAAATTCATTCAGCTTCTTTGTGATTCCAGTCTAATACAACGGTCATTCAGTGTAATTTACAGTCACTAGGGTATCTTTAAACTCATGCAGATCTCCTTGTTTGCCTGTTTTATTTGCTTTTATTGTTGTGTGTGTATTGTCTGTCTATTTTTCCTCTTCACTCCATCTAATCTCTGTAGTTTGATTGTTTGGTGGTTTAATCAGAGCTTACTCCTGGGCCTTGTTTCCTTCGGCATGTTGTCATTTCATCCTCCTCCTCCTCTTTGTCTCTGAGGGCTTGTTTTCTGTTCGTGCCATGGATCTTTTCATGTGTCCCTTGCTGGCAGAAATCAGTGCTTAAATACACAGGAGAAAAAGAACAAAACAAACAGACAAACAACAGCCAGAGAACACATGCATATTGCTATACTACGTGACATTGCTTAAAACCAAAGAAAGAAGAAATGCTGCAATACAGAGAAGAACACTTCACATCACAGATATTTATTCAAAAAAAAAAAAAAAAGAAAATCATGGCTGCAAATAGTCTGAACATAAGCTTCACATGAAAGGGATATGAAGACTTGCCAATTCAATTTTTGGCTTTTATAGTCCAAAAAGGATGATTCCAGTTTTCTCCACTTTTATCTTTTGGTTAGCATCCATATACTGCAGTCATGTAAGACAAAATTCACAGCATTACCTTTAGGAACTGAAAAATAACAGAGACAAAAACAATCAATTGCTTACCTCCTCTTCTTCTTCTTCTTGCTATTATTTCAGCTGCTCCCTCTTCAGGTGCCTCCACAGCAAGTCATTCTCCATCTCACTCTGTCTTCTGCATCCTCTGTCCTCACTCCAACTACCTCCATGTCCTCTCTAACCTCATCCTTATATGTCAGAGAATTGTAAGTCGAGGGTTATTAATGTTTTATTGGGTTTTTCTGAGATGACTCAGAAACATATTGTCCTCTGCCCTGTAAACTGACTGTCTTCCAAAACAATCTGTTATCTCCATCAGGAGTCTGACTGACCGATGTCCATGGATCATGTCTGTGCGGCTGACTGAGGCTGACTGTGAGGGAACGATGCTGGACTCCACAGCTATATAAAAGTCTACATTTGACGTTCATTCTCAAGGGCGTAGATTTCATCTCATTATTGGGGGGGGGGGGGGGGGGACAATAAAACGGTCCCCTAAAAATATTTTTTAAATTTAA
>JARVLU010000583.1:22770688-22783305 GCA_031762415.1 Simpsonichthys santanae | reverse complement strand
AGCACTGACTTCTGAACATCTGCAGGAACCACTGGAACACATGTAAAATACAGTAAGGAGAACTGTAGCTTTATATTGATATATACATGATTTGTTTTACTGCTCAGATCAAAGAGTTATTTTTTCTCCTCCAAACAGGTTCTAGTGCTAAACCAGAGCCAAAGAGTGCTTAGCCCCAGCTCTTTCCTTTTAAAACACTTTAAGCTGTGGCTTTAGCACCCCATCAACTCAGAACACAGTTTAAATGTGTACTGTATTATTTATTTTAACTAAAACGTTTCAAGTGTTTAAACCAGGCTGATGCTGGAGATGGTTCCTAAACGGTTCTTTAAAAATAAAGTTAAGAAACAAGAGGTGGGTGCCTCAACACCTTTTCCTTTCTCCCAAGATCCCTACATTCTACTTCACACCCACCTCCAACTAGAGCTGTCATTTCTAACTCGAGCCCTAAGCCCGGCCCCACCCGACCCAAATTCAGGGCAGGCCGGGCCATGATAATGTGCTGGACGAGCGGGCCGGGTAGGTGTCGGGCTTTTAATTGGGTCAGGATCAGCCGCAATCCAATTATATGATAACATGGTCTTCCATTTATACACCAGCTGCACGCAGCCATTTCACCACGATCTGACCGGCCTTGAAAGAGGTAAAAAGTTCAGTTAAGCTTCAGATGGGACTATACTGCCAGGAAGCGATCCATCGTCCAATAGGGCATTCATTCAGCCGCTGCACTCAACGGATGACGCGCACGGCCGACAACCCAAACAGGTGAGCTCAAAAGCCGATGTTTCAGAGCAGGGTCCGTGTCTAAATAAATCAGAATGCAGGCAGAAACAAGGTTTAAATGTTCTTTATTGGCCGTGACAGGACAAACACCACCTCAGTTCCGATCTTCTGCCCCTTTTATTCAACCACGCGTCCCCAACTGTTAATAACTAATAATTTTTTTTTTCTTCTCCAGGTTCGTACCTGTAATTCATCAGGTCGAGTGGGGTTTGGAAATGATGACCGCAAGCTGGGGCTGGGTCGGATCGAATTTTTTTGGGCCTGAATGCAACTCTACCTCCAAAAGAGTGGAAATAATACCCTGTGCCTGGTATTGCACATGTAGTGATCAACAATTTTAAATATTTGTGTGGTGATTTGAGGTTTCAATTGTTAGCTTTTATGTAATAAAACTAAAAATGTAAATATTTAATTTAGCAAAGGGTTTTAAAATCAGCACTTTAGGGTTTGTAACCTCTCATACATTATTTAATCTGTTAGCAACCTCAGTTTGCACATGTCCTTTCCAGGAATCTAAATTAGCTACCAGATAGCTCAGACTGAACTGTAACATAATCACATTCAAAAGAGAGAATAAAAAGATACAAACCTATTATATTCAGTTGATCGTTGGGACTGAAAACTGCATCTAAGATTTGGTTTCCTCCAGTTGTTTCCTGTTCAAGAGCATCTTTACTTGCAAGGAAATCCTCCATTTCTTCTTCTTCTGCATCCAGGTGCTGCTGGACCTGCTGTCTCCACATCTGTTAGCTTCGTTCATCACTATTTACCTTCAACATTAACCGAATAGTTACAGCTGAATATAACTCAAAATCAAACTAATTTCAACAGATGTACAGAGAAAATATGCTTAGTTCTTCGATACGGAACACAGAACAGAACAGCTTCCGCTGCAGGAGGAAATCATTTCCTTTATCGGTTAGCCTTCAAAATAAGAGCTCGTACGGAACTGTTCTTCAGCACTACGATTTTTTTCCCCGTTTTTTATGCTTTATGATGCTTTCCTTTTTTGAATCACTTATATTATTTTGTTTTTAAATTATTTTTAGTCATGTTATTTATCATAGCAATCATGATAGCTCGGTGGTCTGTGGTTGTGTCAGGAAGGGCATATGGTGTAAAAACAATAGCCAAATCTTCATGCGAGTTAGTTCGTTGTGTCGACCCCTGAAGAAGGGAGCAGAAAGAAAAAAAAAAAAAAATCATGTCAGTCATATCATTTCAATTCAGTTTATTTATATAGCACCAAGTCACAACAGAAGTCATATCTGAGGAGTAAACTGTTTTCTTAACGTTTACAAGCTTTTACAACTGTCCAGAATGATGACCTGTCTGAAAATTGCTGGATTGTTTACATGGATTATTGAGCATGGACTTTGTTGGTTTTGAACCAGTCTTACATGACTGTCAAAGAAGGAGAGGGCCGGAGGCGGGGGCGTCCCAAAGAGACTATCTTAGCACCAACATAATGGGTTTGTTCCATTTTGGTAAGCTGTTGGGGGAAGAATCAGTTTTGCGTTGTGTGTTTCCTTGACTGATGAAGACTTCTGGATGGAAGGTGAATGTTTCAGCACAAAAATAAAAAAAATACATATATACAGTTAGTCACCGACTTAGGCGCCATCGACTTACGGCAACTCAGACTTACGGCGCCGCCAGTGACGTCATCACACCTTATGTTGCCTTTTTTATGCAGCATTTTATGTTTTTTTTTAGATTTTTTTGAGAGTATTTATTAGCTAACTGCTTGGAAACACATTAAAACGGCGTTCTAAGTATGCAGTTGTTGTTTTTACATTGAAAAAACGTGTTTAAAAAGACGTAACGGCTGCCATGTGCTTTCGGATTCGAGTTACGGCCGAAAATCCGGACTTACGGCGCCACGCGGCCGGCGCTCCGACTTACGGCAAAATCGAGTTACGAACGCGCCGTAGGAACGGAACCCGTTCGTAACTCGGGGACTACCTGTATATACATAATATACACACACACATACATACATGTGTGTACAGTTATGTGTGTATATAATGGTGGCAGCCATCTTAGATTTTGAAGTGTCAACCCAGATTTTAATGGAAACCTTTCTTGTGTCTAGATGCAGCCACACGTCTATATGGAAGTTAGGACCTCACTTGTTTTTCAAGTCATCGTGTTCGCAGCACGCACAGAGTCTTGTCCACTCTGTTTGTTTGTTGACGGGGACAAAAGTGACAATTGTAGCTGTTTTGGTCGAACTATGAAAATAATGTTCTGCACAATCTCTTTTAACTACTGTATTGTGATCTGTTGGTTTTCTGAATGTTGGGATTTTACAGATATCGAGCTGAAATGTGTTAATGCAGTAACTGAGATAACCATTTCTGTTGCGGCTAAGGTTAATTATCTGTGACGGCCATCTTGAATTGGGTTGAAGGTTAGAAAGTAACCATTGGTTGTAGATCTACAACCGATTGGGCGATTAATTTAAATCCATCCAGGGGTTAGTGATGAGTTGATTAACAGTTATTGCCAAGGTTTTAAGAAAAAACATTGAGCGATGAGTTGAAGGCGATGCTAAGGTACTACCGCACCAAGGGCGAGGCTGGCTAGTAGCAAGGGGCTAGCTCAAAGATAGTAGACAAAAATAAGGCAAGTATTCTGAAGCCCAGTTCAGTCGAGCAATAAAGTTTAACATTTTATAAAGTAATAGAAGAAGGTGAAAGTCATAGCAGTTATCTCCTGACTGAGCTGAATGTTTGGACATATGAACGGCTAAAACGGCTCCTGTACCAAAAAATGAAAAAACAGGAAGTCGATCGTATGAACAATGACTGAACATTCACACAATACGCTTGTAATTACTGTATTGTGTTGTTGCAGGAAATTAAAATAATTTCCTGAAAGTGCTTTGTTTTTACCGTCGTTTACAGTGCCCGAAAAAACGACTTATTATTTCTGAACTGACAGTTTAGAAGGTCCGATCTGCTCTCTACAGGGAGGAAATGAAAAGGACCTCACAGATGAGACACTTTGTCTTTGCAAGCTGTAATTACAGCGTCAGAAATCTGTTCAGCCAACATCACGAAATGAAAAGGCCAGCACCGTTTTATTCCTCGGCTGCGTTAAACCAGACACCATCACTCTGAGTTGTACATTTGCATCCCAGCTGAGTAATGTATCTATTGCTTTCTATAAAATGTTGTTTGTAATGTGCTTTGAGCAACTTCAATAATATTAATTATACTACAAGTCAACCAAGAAAATAATGTTCTTTCTTGTTTTTGCTTTCTTATAGCCAAACAAGAAAAAGGCTGTTTGTGTGAAACTGTAAATAAAACCATGATTTTAGGAGTCTTCATCACACCTGTGGACATTAGGAATGACTATTAAATGTATTTTAATGCATTTTCAGCCAAATTAACATTCTTGCATGTCAGGTCACAAAAAAAAAAAAAAAAAAAAAAAAAAAAAAAAAAAAAAAAAAAAAATGCTAGTTTATCTTTTTTAAATTCCATTTAAACATTTCAGGTATATTTTTCCCAGTAAGTTCGTATTATTGGGTATAAAAACAACACTTGCTATTTTTCTAGTCGTAGGAATCCAGTAGGTTTAAAGAAATATTTTTTTTCCAAACAGACTCTAATATTGGTCTTACCCAGTGTTGGATCGTACTCCCAAATGAAGCGTCTTGTTAGAAATCTGACCACCAGAGCTGCAACACAAAGAAAAGAGCGAGACGGAGAAAAATCAAATTGTTCAGTTATATGGACTGGCATCACTACAACAAAACAAGACTGGAAAAGCCTAATTACATGTTTTGTGTGTTTTTATTCTTGAGCAAAACTCATACATTCTCACAACCAGTGTCTGATGGTGAGAAGCCAAAGGGAAAGGTGGCTGTGTCTTTAAGCGTTCATCAGGGGGTTCACAAGAACCAAGGTGAGTAAATTTGAGGCCGGTTCCCAAATGGAAAAACATGGAATGCTCTTTTCGGTTGACTGGTGAAGTTCAGTATCTTGTTCAAGTGCTGCACAGTCAACATTGACCTGAAAAACACTTATCCTCTGCCATTTTGTTGGAGGCGTTGCGGGAGCATGAGGTACTAAAGTCCATCTTGTGCACTCTGGTCTCTGAATCCTCTGCATCTTTGGCACAAAGTCGAGCTTGCTCCAGGTGCCGGAACAGGAGTCCTTTGTCCTCAAGCTTTGTTGGGCTGTTCGTTGGCGGGATCTCAAGGTGCAGTTGTAGAGAGGAGGCAACCTCCAACTGAAATAGAACTGTTGCTTGACTAGAGGTTCATTCAAAGTACGACAATAAGAGAGTGGAGATGCAGTTTGTACCAGTGCTTCAGATATGTGACACTCTCTGCAGACGTCATTCAAAAACTTTTTTTACCATTTACCCTTTATTTCTCCAGGTAGTCTTATTGAGCCACGAGAACTCATTTTCAAAAGAGACCTGTTTAGGGAGCAGATGGCGGGGGTTAAGGGCCTTGCTCAGGGGCCCAGTGTGGGGCGAATAAGGGTGGAGACAGGTGTGGGTGTTTATCCTTTTTCCACCCACAGTTTTTTTTTTTTTTTTTTTTCAGTATCGGGGCTTGGTTTCATCTTATCAGTTCTTAAAGTTTATGAAATATTTGCAACGATGGCTTCGGTTTAGTAAGCTCACAGTTTCTGCCTGTTCTTCCTGTTTCCCGTTGGTCACTAGCGGAACAAATGACAAAAACCAGGAAGTGCCCGATGGGCCGAAACGACTCAACATTGTCTACACAACCAGTGCTTTCACTCAATTTTGTTGAGCAGTGGCATTTGTAAGACAAAGAGCAGTGAGTATGAACCAGGTGATAGGGTCTTGTCTCTGCTTCCTGTAGACGATGTGGTTCTGTTGGTGTCTTCAACCCGAGACCTTCAATTTGTGGACTAAGGTAATTTAGGGTGAAAGTCTTAGTCCCCGGTTCTCAACTGGAAAATGGTGGAATGCTCCCTCTGGATTGAGGGTAAGTGTCTACTGCAAGTATCTTGTTCATGACGGACCAAAAATTGGCAGATTTAGCTACAGTAATGAGGACATTGGTCCAGTCTGTCATGATGAAAAAGGAGCTGAGCCAAAAGGCAAAGCTCTTTGGTCCATCTACATTCCCACTCTTCTATGTTCAAGAGACGTGAAACTTGACATGAAGGAGATCTCTGAAACAGGTGAGCTTCCTCTGTAGGGTGGCTAGGCTCAGCCTTGGGTGAGGAGCTCCAAACTCAGAGGAGAGCTTTCCATCAGCTGAGGTGGTTCAGGCTGATTAGGATGTCCTCTTGGTGGCGTTCACAGTACTTATTGGAGAAGACCCTGAGCCAGACTCACTGGAGGCATTGTGTCTCCTCTGACTGTAGCGAGGGATGTCTGAGCGATCCAAACAAAATGACTGAAAACAAATGAACAAAGTTTATGTTTTATTTTTTGGAAGTCCAACAAAGTTTAGTCAGGTCCTCTGGACGGTTTCTTTTTTGGTTGAAACATTTCGTCTTCCATCCAAAAGACTTCACCAGTCCAAGGTCAACCAAACTTCACATCGTGGGTCAACCAGTTTGATGGTGCTCAGATAGTTTCTGGAGTCCACCCTCTCCTCCACCGACTTGTTCAGATATGTGACACTCTTGTTTGAGGCGGTCATGGCCATGGCCTATTGAACACGAATCAGGGTGTTTTGAACCACTTTGCCCATGGCTGCCTCAAATGATTCGACAGGGGAGAGGGTGGACTCCAGAAACCATCTGAGCACCATCAAACTGGTTGGTCCACCATGTGAAGGTGCCATTCATAAGACTGAGTTTGTTGCAACTCCTTGGACTGATGAAGTCTTCTGGATAAAAGATGAAACATTTCAACAAAAAGAAACTGTCCAGAGGACCTGACTTAACTTTGTCTGATTTTTATCTCTGGATTATTGAACATGAATCAGCATTTTGTTCTGCAAGTTTAAAATACCCAACTCTTGTGTATCCTGAATGTGTATTTGAGGTGAGTTTAAAAAGAAACATGATCATCAGCTGGCAACGGTGCCAATTATTTCAGGCAGTTGCCCTAATTCTCACACTGATGTCAACTTTAGTTGCTCATCAGTGAAATATAATCGACCGTGGGACTACAAGCTCAGAACTACTGCGGTGCTCTTCATCTAAATGCTAATACTTATCTGAGCCACCGTTGATGATTAAAGCTGTGTTCAAACTCTGCCTTGGGGATAAAATATCACATCCCAGAAGTCAGTGTTTATATTTTTATGTATGAAGCAGTCATTGCCCTTCTTTGCCCTTAAAAAGTAAAAGCAACATCCTCAGTGAAGCGGTGACTCACTGGTTTTAATGGTTTATCGTCAACAAGCGATCAGCTGCACGGAAATGTTGAGCCCCTTTCATCAGACAGAATTAGACTCATTATCTGTTTATCACTAGAAGCAAACAGCTCTGAGCTCTTTGTCTATCAAAATGTTCAGTACACAGATGGAAAATATGTCTGTTCAAATGGAAGCTGGGGCAGTTTGAACTTTGGATCAGGTAATGGGAGGTTAACGTCACTTCACCTACAAATTCAGTTGTGAAGGAACTAGAACTGGGTAATCATGGTTGCATGAGTTTGAAGCACCTTTAAGTGTGCTATTCTTCCATTTCCATCATGATTAGCATCTGCTGTCACAGCTAAGGTGGCCCTGAGGTGTAAAGGAACAACATTTGAAAAAACGGAATTACATTAAGCCAAAGCGGAAGTTTGCCGGATTCACATTTGAAAAACACTGAATTACATTTGAAAAAACAAATCTGAATTATATTAATTATTTAGCTTAATGTAATTCCTTTTTCTTTTCTTTTTTTCCAAATGTAATTCTGTTTTGTTCAAATGTGATTCAGTTTTTTTTTTTTATGTTTTTGTTGTGCTTTTTCAAATTTTATTTTATTTTATTTATTTTTTTTTTTGTTTGTTTGGTTTTTTTTTTTGTAATGTTTAATTGCATGTTGTTCATTGACACCTCAAGGCCACCGTACACAGCTCTAAAAAACCCTGGAGAAATTTACACGTAATGTGTGGATCTTACACAGAAAGTGTGCAGTAAAGTTTGATGACGTACAGCCACATATTATCTAGATGTAAAAGGGGGGGGTGGGGGGGTGTTGGTGATAGAAGTGATAAAACCAGCCCTTTTTAGAGCTCCACAGCTTAAAATTCATATTGAACCAATCAGTGAAGCAGTGACTCACTGGTTTTAATGGTTTCTCGTCAACAAGCCATCAGCTGCACGGAAATGTTGAGCCCCTTTCATCAGTTTAAAGATTCAAAGATTAAACGGGTCACAAAAAGTTGGACTTTACACTTCTTTTAGTTTTTAGCTAGCCTTTACCATTCTTTATTTCAGCTTCATTGTATGTTTCATTACATTTATATAACCCTTTGTTATTTTTAACCTGAAGCTCCCCATTTACAACTTTACCACTTTTAGATTTCAGCTAGCATTTTGCAACTTTTTTTATTCATTCAAACTTTATTTAGGCAGGTTAATCCCATTGAGCCTCGGACTCATTTACAAGAGAGACCTGGTTTCAACAAAGAAAGATGATAACAGTGACAATAGACAATCACAAGAGAGGCATACATGTTTTTTTATAACAAGTTAAAAATGTAAAAGTAGCAAAACAGACTTTCAGCTAACTAGTGCTTTGCTACTTTGACTTAGCATTTGGTTGTCTTTGGCTAACAATTTGCTTTTAGTCTTAATAGCTAGCCCAGTGTATAAAATGTAGTTATCCTGTTATCACTTAAAAGCTTTATCTAGCATTTTATTGCCTTTAGCTGTTTAGATTTTAAATAGCCTTTTGCTGCTTTGTTCGTTTAGCTAGAAGTTTGCTACTTTTGGTAGTTTTTAATGGTTTAGATTTTAGCTAGCATTTTGTTACTTTTGGACTTTAGAGGGAAGTTCTTTTGGATAAAAGACGAAACGTTTCAACAAAGAATCCATCCAGAGGACCTGACTCAACCTTGGATTTTAGCTAGCACTTTGCCTCTTTTAACTTTCAACTCAATTTGGTCTTCAAGCTTAAACAGTCATTCAAAGCTCAATGTTCTTGTCGAGTTTTTGCAGAAAATGTAATTTTTTCTGTGTTTGTGGGAAGTCTGTGGGCTGCAGTAAATCACTCGAGACCTTAGTGTTGAGGTGAGCTGACGAATATCTCTTTGGGTTTAAGGAACGTCAACATTAAGGAACGCAGTCACACTGCAGCACCCCCCAGCTGAAGGTTGGCACACGTCCAGGTAGGTTCTCTGCCGGAGCTGTCAAACACACAAATGATTTCTAACAGTCTGGGAGGTCCTTCAGGCGAGTGTCCGTGTCCTCGTGTTAACTTGAGCTGTCTCGTTTAGAAAGAAAACAATGGAAGCTCCCTTTGAACCCTGAACAAACGTCCATCTTAGCCCGGCCTGTTTTCCAATTAACCGCTACAAGAAAAGGGGGAAAAAAATCCTTTTGTGTAAGCTGGAGTGTCCGTGCCACGTTTCATTACGCTCCTAAAGAACTCAAGTCTGGCCTTTTAAGCCGAGGACAGGAGTCGATGATGGATTGGTTTGGGCGGTGACAGTTACCTGAACATATCGAGTGCCTTGGAAAGGTTTTGTTTAAGCTTTTATTACCCAAACAAATCCTGTGGTTGGAGTATTCCGTACCTGTCGTGTTGGTTTTGTTCCCCAGTAAATCACAGGCGCCTTTCTTCCTTAACTTTTTGTCTTCAGGCGGTTTTTCAGCGTGCGCTGGAAGCGGAGCCAGATAAATTGTCTGAACGATTCGTGTTTTTGTTCCGAGCACATCTACTCTGTTTGTGTTTGCCCTGAATTTCGGCGAGCGTCCTGAATTTGAGGTAGACGGGACAACCAGCGGCGTGTGAAGACCTGTCCTCGTTAGCTGAAACTCTATCTGCTGTCACTTGAAAGAAACAAGCACACGGCAGCCAGGAGCCTTTGTTAACCAGCGTCGGTATGGACATTGTGACCTATATTTAGTTCAGTGGTCCTCTAACTGCTTGCAGTGGTGGCTCCTGGGCAAAATTTTACTGGGACGGACATTAATTTCCTGATTTTTTTACAAATTGCGTTGAGATACTGATGTTGACTGTGTATGTAGATACATAGAGTTGTTGCTTTATATTTAAATTTATTGTTTTTTTTTAGGTTTGTGTCTACAAAGTTATTGCTTTTTCTCCCTGCTGTGGGTTGAGGTTGTGGCTCACGGAAAAATAGGCCGGTCTAATAAATCAGAGAAAGGGACACCTCCCACCCCCAGCTGACAGGTGCACAGCTTTCTGAAATGGATTTCTAATTTGAGTTGAAGTAATCAATACTCCAGATTAACACAGTTAAATGAAGTCAGTTCAATTCAATTTATTTATATAGCGCCAAGTCACAACAGAAGTCCCCTCAGGGCACTGAACAGAAGCATCTATATATAAAAATAATGAGAGAGAAAAAAGTTCAGTGAAGTAAAATAAAATAATGAAAACTTATACAATAAACGACTGAATCAAATTGAAGTGGGGATCAGACCCATAAACACTGTTTATAAGACCACTGCTTCAGCCATTGAACCACCACAGCTAAACTCACCACAAGCCACAGAATTGTTTAAATAAGGTCCTACTATGTTGGTGGAAACTTTCTGTTCTTTGACTTTCCTTTGTTGTTCTCAGTTTTTATGTTCTGGTCCCCTCTGTCCACTCCAAATGCATTTAAAAAACAGAGTATCTCCACTGTTGGTCTCAGCAGGTTTCACTGCAGCTATTTCTGGGTTTTAGCTCACGCCAGGTCCAAGAAGTATTAATGCATTAAACCTAGTCGAATGTGTCCACAGCGCAGAAAATTAGACTTCCCAAATGAAACTCTTCTGGACTGTCCTGGTTGGATTGCTCGCTGCACGTTCAGATCCGCTTGACGAACACAAGTCCTTGAACGGTACTGCCCCATAATGGTAAATAAGTAAAAAAAACTGAGGATCAATCACTAAAATACTTTGAAATTTCACTTAAATTTGGCAAAATGGGTGAAAAATACACAGAACAAAAAGATACACAGCAATCTCAGTAAATTTACTTTTATTTTTTTTATCAGGAGGAACTCCTGCTTGTATGTAAAACAAAAGGGTATTTAAAAAAAAAAAAGACAGGATTTTACATTTCAAGAAGTAATACAACTAATTTGGTTCAAAAATGATTCAAATCCAATGTAAAACGGATTCAACCATGTTATTAAAGCAAAACAAGACAGGTCATGACGTCATAGAACCGACTCATCAATCTGGAAAGGGTCATAGATCATGTCCAAACTATCTGCAGTCATGTTGCAGAAAGATTTACGATGGATGACAATATTCCCAGAAGTAGATTTTCTAGCAAGTTCACCCCAAATGTCAGACTGTGCAATGCTCAGAGAAATGAGATCCACCTTAGACTCTACAGACCTGTTAGCAGGAGAAAGGTCAAAGGTCATGGCTTGTTTGGAATGTTTAATTTAAAGGAACCTGGACCGGGAATAAAACCAGATCAAGTTGAGATGTTTACCCAAACTGCACTGCAGAAAACACCTCATCCTAGTTGTGAGCACGGAGGTGGACAGCTGATGGTTTGGGCTCTCCTGAGTGGCCCGTGATTTCCTCTGTCGACCAGAAGGTTCTAGAGTGAAAAGTGAGTCCTCCTGACTGAAACACTGTGGTCAGATCTTCAGAGTTGAGCAGAAACAAATGTTGGAAAGAAGAGTGGGCCAAAATTTCTCCACAACCGTAAGAGACTGAAACAGAAAACTTATACTGAGAGTTACTGGTGCTGCTGAAGATGTTCTACAACAGAACTATTCAAATGGTGGCCCAGGGGCCAAATCAGGCCCACAGGTGAGCTCAGTTTGGCCCACCAATGGGTTCGTTTTTAAATAAAATTAGATTTTAAATTCTAAAACAAACGATGATAATAACTGCTGGATGTCTGGCCCTGAGCTCTTGGTTTTCAGTAACTGTGAACCCTTGAGCAACTTGGCTAAATAACCCTGTTCTACAAGTTGCTGGATCGGACTGGAACCAGTTCTATGTTTTCAAACTCTGCTTTTCTCAGAGAAATCTTTTTTTTTCTCCCAGTTTTAATGTCCAGATTCATAAAACCTAAAAAGTGAAATAGGTTAAAGCTGCCATGTGCTGCAGTTTAATAAGACAGAAGCTTGTGTTGTGGAGGACGCTGCAGCATTTACAGAATAATCACGACGAGAAGTGAGAAAAGAAAATTATAGTTACGGTTTGTTTTTGGTGTCTTTATTCCAACACAAACAATCTTGAACTTCTGGTGTTCTGACTCAAACTGTTGACATCTGCTCTTATTTCTGGCCTGCAGACAAAATCAACTCAACTCTGAAAAACAATCTGATCCCGTTTCTTCTGAACTCTGACAATAAACTGCTTTTCACTGACAAATCCAACCAGTTGAAGTTAGCTGGAGTATTGACGAGTGCTGAAGAAGTCAAAGCTGAGGTGGTAAAGCTCAAAGAAGCAAAACGCTAGCAAAAAGAAGCATGGCACTAGCCTAAAGAAAGCACACTAGTCAAAGGAGACGCTAGCCAAAAGTACCACATTGCTGGCCAAAAGGACCACAACGCTGGCCAAAAGGACCACATCGCTGGCCAAAAGTACCACATCGCTAGCCAAAAGGAGCACAATGCTGGCCAAAAGGACCACAATGCTGGCCAAAAGGACCACAACGCTGGCCAAAAGGACCACAACACTGGCCAAAAGGACCACAACGCTAGCCAATAGTACCACAACGCTGGCCACAAGTACCACATCGCTCGCC
>JARVLU010000583.1:22716182-22742314 GCA_031762415.1 Simpsonichthys santanae | reverse complement strand
GCAAAAACGAACATAGTTCAATGATACAAGATATTTATGTTGTGCCACTTTCTGCAAAGTTCATAAATCATGTCACAGACGCTTTAAGAACATTGCAAGCGTGTGGGAATGGTTTATAAAGTTTTAAAATACTTATAAATATTCAAATAACTATAATGACCTTACTTCACAGATTGTCACCTACCGTGGGGGTGTCTGGAACGTAACCCCTGCGATAAGGGATGGACTACTGTACATACACCCATTAGGACATACTGATGGGGATTTTCTCAAAAGATTACCATAAAAGAAACATTTGATTGATTAAAAAAGTCTTTATGGACTACTTAAAAAAAACTTGAAAACGTTTAAATGTCAAAATACTTCATTTCAGTTTCAGGATATCCTTGTAAAAGAGATTAATAATCTCAATGGATTTCTTCCTGGTAAAATAAAGGTTAAAAAAAAAAGATATTTGTATTTCAGACTGAGAACTTTAATGTAGAAAACGTATAAAACATATATATTTTAAGCAACTAAATAAGGTTGATTTCCCCTCTGAAGAAACTAACGGTCCCAAATTTAAAGGACATTTTAAGGGTTAAGTTTGTGAAGTCATTCCCAGAACACAGTTCTGAGGTAAATGGAGCAAAACATCACGTTAATACTTGCACAAACCTGACTGTTCTGGAAGTGATGTTTTAAACGGGGTGACCAAGTGTGATAAATAGCTGTAAACATTCAAATAATGAACTCAAAACCTTAATGAGTGTAACTTGGTGGATTTGTTTCTATGAGCACATTTTTAAACACGTCACATTTGTTTCACCACTCATTTATCCAAAAATAAAATGCATAGCACAGCTTTAAAGGAAAATGACCAAATGGACTAAAAGGTTGCAAAGGTTAGTTCTTTGCTCTACCGTTATCTCTGAAAAAATAAATAAAAATTAAAAAAATAAATTGGGGGGGGGGGGGGGTATTTGGTAGCATGAAGAGGACACTGAAGAAGCAATGACCTTACTTAATATTCCGAAAAGAGCTCCTTTTGTCAACACTTCCTCTTGGCATTTTAAGGTTTTGCAAGACTGATGGAATGATATTAACAGTATGTGTCCTTTAGAGATACAGACACGTATTCTTTAAAAACTAAAAGGCTGTTATTGTAAAAAGCTGTACCGTCTGTACCGTCTCGGAGCATGTTGGGAAAATCGGTGAAGGTCACGACTACTGAGAGGAAATGTATAAAACATTCAGCAGCTGTGTGTGTAGGTGTGTGTGTGGGTGTATGTGCCTTGAATAGCAAATGGGCATTCTGTATGACTGATGGTTTTGTGAAACATGAAGGTGTCATGTCAATAAACAATGTTCCACCTCATCCATCAGCCTCCACTGTCCACAACACTTCTATTAGCTACACTTTGTGTGTACTATTCTCCACATCCTCCAACAATACCTGTGCTCTATCACAGAGGGACACCCACACACACCTTCAAGACTGTGTAAAGCCAGATGCAGTACAGCTCTGTACATCTCTACACACCAACTTTCACACTGATACTTGGAGTGTATAGGACAAGGCTAAATCCTGTTAAACAGAATATACAGTGCATACCTTTGAGTTTGAATGTTTAACGTAAATGTATAGCCCTAAACTGAGTCAGGCTACATTCACACTGGCTAATGTGGCCCAAATCCGTTATTATTATTTTTTTTTTTTTTTTTGCCTCAATTCAACCTGTATAAGATTTTTTTTTTTTTCCCATAAATCTGAATGTGGCAATTCTGATTTTTTCCCCCCAAATCAGACCCAGATCTTCTTCTTCTTCTTTTGGCTTTTCCCTCTTCCCTCTGGGGGGCGGCCGTGGTACAGTGGTAATGGCAGCCAACCCCCAATCGGAAGATTGGAGGTTCGAATCCCGAGTACCCACACCATGTGTCGTTGTGTCCCTGGGCAAGACACTCAACCCCGAGTTGCTCCTGGTGGGACTGGCTGGCGCCTTGCATGGCAGACCACCGCCACCGGTGTATGAATGTGTGTATGAGTGGGGTGGATGGCTGGTGCTGTACAGCACCTTGGGGCCCCTCATAGGGGGCTGGAAGGCGCTACATAAGTAAGCTCCATTTACCATTATCTTTTACCCGCTTCTTCCTTTTTGGGTCATGGGGGGTCACTGGTGCCCATGTCCAGCAATCACTGTGTGACAGGTGGGGTACACCCAGGACAGTCTCCAGTCCATCTCAGGGACACATAGAGACAAACAAGACGAACAGCCCTTCACTCTCTCGCTCACACCTATAGACAATTTTAGATTTACCAATTAGCTTAACATGCATGTTTTTGGTCTGTTGGGAGAAAAACAGAACACCCGGAGAAAACCCACGCATGCACAGAGAGAACATGCAAACTCCACCCAGAAAGGCCCCGGGACCAGGATTATTGAGCAACCTGATGACTGAGAGACAGCAAAATTCAGTTTTGAAATTTAATTATTGTTGATCAGACATATAAAAAACACAAGTGATTTTATTTATACCCCAACATCCTACTGAGCATGTCAGCATTTTTTTTTTCTTTGTTTAAAGCACCTTGTTTTTAGTTCACTCCTTTTCATTTGTTTTAAATATAATTAGTTTAGTCATCTGATGTCCTTGATCATGTTATTTTTTAAAAAATTGTCTTTTGGGGAGTATTTAAATTTGAATGTATATTTTTTACACATAATTTTTCCATTCAACCTTTAGTTAGTATCATTGAGTCTAGAGATGCACAATACTGTATTGGATCTTTGGTCGATATCCGATATGTTAAAACTTATTCAGCCGATAACCGGTTGACCATTAGAGCCAGCTGTGCCCAGACTCCCCGCCTGGATGCCCAGGGACGTGAAAGGGTTCTCACCCTTGGACGCTGCTCAAATCATCTCAGCAGAAAAGAATCCCCTCTGGTAACTTCAGGTGGCCGTTTGAAGACAGCTCCTGGTAGGAAAGCTGAGCTATACTTTGGAAGGTTGACTTTGGTCAAATACAGAGTACAAATTTAAAATCAGTTGGTATGTAGAAAATATTTGATAGTTTTTATTAATCCAGAATTTAGGTACATCCAAGTTTCTTACAAACTTAGCAGTCTGTTGTTATAAGGAACTTTACAATATGTATGTATGTATACATGTATAAAATAAGATTTTTCCTACTGTGCTGCTTCATGTCTATGAGTTATGAAATGATGCCCCCCCTCCACCCCCAATGTGGGTTCTCATGTGCCTGCTTAAACTACCCATTCTGGTAAACCTTTGTTCACACAAATCACAACAAAATGGTTTCTGTCCTGTGTGTCTAATCATGTGTGCTTTTAAATGGCCCTTTGTGGTAAATCCTTGTTCACATAAATCACAACTAAATGGCTTCTCTCCTGTGTGGGTTATCATGTGAGCGCTTAAACGGCCTTTTAGGGCAAACTTTTGTTGACAAAGATCACAAGAAAAGGGCTTCTGTCCAGTGTGGATTCTCATATGATTTGTTAAAATGCTGGTTCGAGAAAATCTTTGTTCACACAGATCACAAGAAAAGGGCTTCTGACCTGTGTGGGTTATCATGTGTTTCTTTAAAGTGCCCTTTTCAGAAAACCTTCGTTCACACAGATCACAACAAAATGGCTTCTCTCCTGTGTGTTTAATCATGTGTGTTTTCAAACTACTCTTTTGAGTAAACCTTTTTTCACACAGATCACAAGAAAAGGGCTTTTGTCCTGTGTGGATTCTCATGTGTTTCTTTAAATTGCTCTTTTCAGAAAAACTTCGTTCACACAGATCACAAGAAAACGGCTTCTGTCCTGTGTGGATTCTCATGTGTTTCTTTAAATTGCCCTTTTCATAAAAACTTCGTTCACACAGATCACAAGAAAACGGCTTCTGTCCTGTGTGGATTCTCATGTGTTTGTATAAACTGCCCTTTACAAAAAACCTTCGTTCACACAGATCACAAGAAAATGGCTTCTGTCCATTTTTGTCCACAGCGTTTCCATCTAACTCGGGGATGCTGCTGGGAAAAGACTCCCAGTCTTTATCAGTGTCTTCAGTTTTTGACCTACAGTCTGACAAGTGTTTCTTGTTAGAGTCAGGATTATTCACATCATCATCCTCACTGACTTCAGTTTCTGATGAGTCAGAATTGTCTTCACAAGTATTTAGATCTAGATTTTTTGTAGCTCCTGCTCCTCCACAGGACCCTCCACCAGTTGCTGATTCTATGTGGTCAACTGAGGTTCTGGTCAGAAGAGCTCTGACTTCATCTTGGTGTTGATGAAGCTGTGAGAACAAAGGTTTCTCTTCATCATCCTCACTCTTCAAAGGAAGTGTAGTGAATGAAAAGCTGGTGACATTTGTCTCTTCTTTCACATTGAGTGACTCTCCCCCCAGACTGGTCCACTGTTCCTCCTCTTCCTCTTTTATGTGGAGGCAATTTGCGTCCTGCTGGTCCACATCAGGCCACTGTTCTTTAGGAGCTTCTTCTTTAATCAGCACTGACTTCTGAACATCTGCAGGAACCACTGGAACACATGTAAAATACAGTGAGGTGAACTGTAGCTTTATATTCAAATACATAATTTGTTTTACTGCTCAGTTTATTGAGTTTTTTATAATTAAGTTCCAGTGCTAAACCAGAGCCAGAGCTCTTAGCACCAGCACTTTCATTTCCCTACATGGTGAGATCTGGATTTAAAGGGGTACATTTAATTCATTTATTAATTTATTTATTTCTATAGCGCTTTACACAACCACGGTGATGGTGATCAATGTGCTTAACAAAAAACTGTAATTAAAATAACAAGTTAAAAGCAAAAAAAACACAACATAATAACAAAAAAGAAAACCAGAAAAGTCAACACATATAAGTACTAAAAGTCTGTTGAAACAAAATTAAAAAAAGTCTTAAGCTTTGATTTAAAAGGGCCGTGTTCAGTAATCTGACGTAGATCAAGTGGGAGCTTATTCCAGAGTTGAGGTGCGGCTGCAGAATAGGCACTGTCACCCCAGCGTTTATAGTTTGTCCTTGTAACAGAGAGCAGGAGCTGCAACTACCATGCATGGTGCTTGGACTGCCAGTACCCATCAGCTGCTTCCGGGGTCCCACAGGCCAAAAAATATGCAATAGGACTCCTTTTTCAGCCTGACAGCATCCCTCACCGCTGGTGTCCACCACCGAGATCGAGGGTTACCGCCATGATAGGCACCAACAACCTTGCGGCCACATCTCAGATAAGCCACCTCGACAATAGAGGCACGGTACATGCCCCACTCAGACTTAATGTCCCCCACCTTCCCCGGAACATGTTCAAAGCTCTCCCGGAGGTGGGAGTTAAAGCTTCGTCTCATGGGAGACTCTGCCAGATGTTCCCAGCAAACCCTGACAATACGTTTGGGTCTGCCAGGTCTGACTGGCATCCTCCCCCACCATCTGAGCCAACTCACCACCAGGTAGTGGTCAGTGGACAGCTCCGCCCCTCTCTTCACCTGAGTGTCCAAGACATGCGGCCGCATATCAGATGAGATGACAACAAAGTCAATCACTGAATTGCGGCCTAGGGTGTCCTGGTGCCAAGAGCAAATATGGACATCCTTATGCTTGAACATAGTGTTCGTTATGGACAATCCATGATGAGCACAGAAGTCCAATAACAGAACAACACTCGGGTTCAGATCGGCGGGGGCCGTTCCTCCCAACCACACCCCTCCAGGTCTCACTATCATTGACCATGTGAGCGTTGAAGTCCCCCAGCAGAACAAGGGAGTCCCCAGAAGGTGCACTCTCCAGTACCCGCTCCAAGAACTCCAAAAAGTGTGGGTAGTCTAAACTGCCGTTTGGCGCATAAGCACAAACAACAGTCAGAACCCGCCCCCTCACACGTAGGCGGAGCAAGGCTACCATCACATTCACCGGGGTGAACCCCAACGTACAGGCACCAAGATGGGGGGAACAAGTATGCCCACTCCTGCTCTGGGACTCTCATCAGGGGCAACTCCTGAGTGGAAGAGTGTCCAACTCTTCTCAAGGAAACTGGTTCCAGAGCCAGAGCCATGCATCGAGGTGAGTCTGATTATTTCTAGCCAGAACCTTTCAAACCTCACACACCAGCTCAGGCTCCTTCTCCACCAGAGAGGTGACATTCCACGTCCCAATTGCCAGCTTCTGTAGCCAAGGATCAGACCGCCAAGGCCCCTGCCCTTGTCCACCACCTGTCCCATATTACACCGACACATTTTAATATTGCAGCAAGAATTTCTTGTTCAAGTTCAGAAGAAGTTGGTTTTCAAAGTTTTTTTTAGTCCAGTCTGGCTCTTTTGGGAGAGAAATGATGTCCTGCTGTACTGAACAGTCTTTCAATAGTCTATAAATAAGACCAGGGGTGGTGCGTATCTTGGCTGTCTCTCAGTGGTGGAATCCATTTTGGTTGTGACAGCGGTGCTGGGGGTGCGCCCAGCTCAATGACGTAAAATACTAGAACATACGTCATTGGACCAGCTCTTCAACATTAACTGCCCACTTTGCAGTGATTCAATGACTCCCCTCTCACCACTGGTTTCATCTTCCAGCAGGACTGGCTTCTGCCCATGCTGCCAGAAGCACCAAAACCTGGTTTGATGGCCATGCCATCACAGTGCTTGACTGGCCAGCCAACTTGCTGGACCTAAACCCAATTTAGAATCAATGGGGTATTCTCATGAGGAAAAAGAGGGGCACCAGACCAATAACAAAGAAGAGCTGACAGCATCAAGGAAATCTGGGCTTCTATAACTCCCAGGCAATGCCACAGGCTGATTGCATCAATGCAACGTTGCATTGAGGCAGTGGTTAAGGCAAAGGGATTCCCAACGAGGTATTGAAGATTGACATATCGTTTTGAAAGCACATATTTTGATTTGTTGTGATCCTACTTTCTATTTTTTCCTGCAAAAACTAAGAAGTGTTTTCTTCACAGTACAGTGTACATGTATTCTAATTTGTTTTAGAAATCCTGTTTTCGTGTGTTTCAAGAGCTGGAGAGACAAATTGTGTAAAAAAAAAAAAAAAAAAAATACTGTACTGTACTTGAAATTGTTTAAATTGTGAGCCCTGAATCTATCATCTAATACAGTTGAACTTTTTGAATAGAATTATGAAAGCTAAACAACTTTTCCATTTTATTCAAAATTTTCAGAAAGGGTCTGCATATATTTATACAGTATATACACTGTACGTATATATATATATTGTGTATGTATGTATGTATGTATGTATGTATGTATGTATGTATATTCTATCGAAAAGGCTATAAAATCATCTATTTCAGTTTGTAACTTCTCATTAGTCATTTCATTTGTTAGCAAACTATGACAAACACAAAGTTACATTTTTCTTCAATGAAGCTGAATCCATTAGCTTCCAGAAAACTGCAACTAAACATAATCACATTCAACACAACATAATTAAAAAGATACAAACCTATTATATGCAGTTGATGGTTGGGATTGAAAGAGGCCTCTAAGATTTGGCTTCCTCCAGTTTTTTCCTGTTCGAGAGCAGCGCTACTTCCAAAAACCTCCTCCATTTCTTCCTCCTCTGCATCCAGGTGCTGTTTGACCTGATGTCTCCACATCTGTTAGCTTCGTTCATCAACGTTTACGGAGCTGTTACAGCTGAATACAACTTTAAACTACTATGACCAGCAGCAGAGAACAAAGGTGTTTAGTGCATCTTTCCACAGGAATAAATCACAGCGAAACATGCACGTACGTGGAAAAAAAAACGAACAGCTTCCGCTCGCTGCAGTGAGTCATTTCCGTTATCCGCTGGCCTTCAAAATAAGAGCTCAAACGGAACTGTTCTTCAGCACTCGTGTGCAACTTGTATACAGTATTTCGGTGAATTCAGACCCATCCATCTATTATCTTTTACCCGCTTCTTCCTTTTTGGGTCACGGGGGTCACTGGTGCCCTTGTCCAGCCATCAGTGTGAGAGACGTACACCCATGACAGTCTCCATTCCATCTCAGGGACACATAGAGACAAACGAAACACCCATTCACTCTCTCGCTCACACCTATGGACAATTTTAGAATTAACAATCAGCCTAACATGCATGTTTTTGGTCTGTGGGAGGAAAACAGAGTACCCAGAGAAAACCCACACATGCACGGAGAGAACATGCAAACTCCACACAGAAAGGCCCCCGGACCAGGATTATTGAGCAACCTGATCACTGAGAGACAGCAAAATTCAGTTTTTGAAATTTAATCTTTGTTGATCAGACATTTAAAAAACATAAGTGATTTTATTTATACCCCCAACATCCTACTGAGCATGTCAGCATATTTTTTTTGTATAAAGCACTTTGTTTTTAATTCACTCCTTTTCATTTATTTGTTTTAAACATAATTTTTTTAGTTATCTGATGTCCTTGACCATGTTATTTATTTTTTATTTTTGTCTTTTGGGGAGCATTTACATTTTAATGTACCTTTTTTTTAAACACATACTTCTTTTATTTATACAAATTAGTGTCATTGAGTCAGACTCATTTTCAAGAGAGACCAGTTTTAGACAAAACCACAGATAACATACACACAACAATAAGCAGCCATAAAATGCATATAAAATAAAAAGCAAATAAATATAGTGATACAAAAGAAAATAAAATAAAAATACATTATGAAACGAGGTAAAATACTAAAAACAGAATTGATTTTTGCATTGAACTTAATTGTTTTAAATCTCTTAGAAAGGTCAAAGTTGACGGCTTCAGATCTTTTTGCAAGGTGTTCCAGGTTACAGGAGCAGAGTAAGAAAAGTATTTTGCCAAGTTCAGTTCGCACTGAGGGGATGCTGTAGTTACTGATGTCTTGAGAGTGCACGCTGTAGCCGCACTGACGACGTGACATAGGAGATGTAAGAAGGTAACAGCCCAAGAGGTGATTTAAAGATGAAAATGTACCAGTGCGAGAGTCTGCGTGAAGTTGATGACCAACTGACCAATGAATACAGAGTGCAGTGATGCGTACTCTAGTTACAACCAGTTATGAATCCTAGCTCGCCATGATAGACGTCCAACATCTGCAAGGTGTTTGCAGGAGGGTTCATTTAAATAATGTCATCCTAATTACTGGCTAGAAGTTGCAGCTACAAGACGTTTCCTAGCATTCAGAGTTAAGCAAAATCTATTTCTGAAAAAGAAACCCAATTTTAATTTTAGTTTATCAAGTTTTCAACAAGCAGCTTAAAAGAAAGATGCACATTGACCAAGATTCCCAAGCATTTGTAAGAATCCACAAACTCAATAGGAACACCATTCGTAGATGAGATAGGAGAACGGACTGCTGTTAGCAACTTTCTGTTTGAAAATAGCATCCCTGGGTTTTATGATTTCATTTCACCACTTGCTTTTACCAAGGGCGGAGGCTTTTCCCCTCCTCTCCCTCCTCCACTTTGCTGCTCTGTCCTGTCTGTGAATCTGCTTCTGACCCTCTCTCTACATATTCCGAATGGTGATTTTGTGGATCTGGTCAGTTGGTCTCTCAATGCAAGGGACAAAATTTTTCAGACAAGCTTCAAGCGAGCTGAACAGCACGGACGACACGTCTGCGATCGAGGACGTCAAAATTGCATTTAATTGGATTTACAATAACAGGTTTCTTGTTTTTTTGAATTGTCTGGTTCCTGGTTTATCAACGTACAAAGAAGATGGCTGCAACAAATCTGGCCTGGTCAGGCTGCCGCCTATGTGAAGGTTTGTTCCATGTCTCGTGCACCCAGACTCTATTGCTTAGCGGACTGGATCGCAAACTGAATGTGATTTTCGAGAACCTCAGGCCATATGCGGCCCCTAGGATTTGCTGGCAAGATAGATAAAATCTTGGGGAATATTCTCAGGCATGGATCTGTGGTGTGTCCACTTAATTTGGACTTTCAGAATCTACATGAGACCAGCAAAGACTCAAATCCAAATACAAAACAGGTTGAGCAGAGTAAGTAAAGACAGTAGCAGAGTGAAAAAGAAATGTGGTCAGTTTGTCCTCCAGCAGTCTAAGCCTATAGCAGCAAAACTAAGGGACAGCTCAGGAAACCCAGGTGGACCCTAACTATAAGATTTATCAAAAAGGAAAGTCTTAATCCCAGTCTTAAAACTGGACAATGTGTCAGCCTCATGGACAGAAACTGTAAGTTGGTTCCACAAGAGAGGAGCCTGATAACTGAAAGATCTTCCTACCATTCTGTTTTTGGAAACTCTAGGAACGGTGAGTAAACCTGCAGTCTGAGAGCAAAGTGCTCTATTAGAAAAATATGGAACACTAAGATCTGTAATATGAGCTGGAGCTATGTTGTTGAGAGCTTTGTAGGTTAGAAGTAGGATTTTGAATTTTGTTCTGGATGACAGGAAGCCACTGGAGAGAAGCTAAAACTGGACAGATATGATCTCTCCCATTAACTCCAGTTAAGACTCTGGCAGCAGCACTTTGGATCAACTGAAGACTTTTTACAGAAATATTTGGACACCCAGATAACAAACTATTGCAATAGTCCAGTGTAGACAGACAAAAATTCAGTAAAGTTCTGCCTGACTTCAAAACAAACGTCATCTGAATTTGGCTCCCTCGGCTGGCCTTGCAGGCCACTTTATCTCAGTTTCCCTGGAGGCTGTGTAATCTGATGCTCTGTCCTCCCTCACATTGAAAAAAATGTGTTGTTCAACCTGAGGAAACCAGCTGAATAAACATTCTGTCATCATTTCAGGACTCGCACTGGTGTTATCCTTGGCCAGACACCCCTCGAGAATATTAACAGTTCTCACCGGAGGGAACTGGCTGATTATTCTGTCCTTATCAGAACTCCTTCAGTGCCTCTGGGAGCGTCCTTGAACATTATCAACGCCCTTGTTGTCTCCCCCCCTCTGCGGAATGTTCTGCGTCACCATGTGCTGTATGTGCGGGGTGGTTTTTTTCTCTCTCCCCATTATCAGGGTCTTTCTCAGGCAAGAAGAGTTTGATAGAAATTATTTTTGCCTCCAATTTCCTACGCGTTCAGTTTCACTACTTTTATTGTCTGTCTAAACAGATCTCATTTGTAAATGAGTCTCCGAGGTTCAATGTGATTTATCTGTCCAAATAAAAGTTGAATTGAAAGAAATGAGCATTTAGCACCAGTGTGAGACAGAACAAACCTGACTGAATGATGTCAAATGCAGACTGTAAAAGCTGGAAAACCTTAGCAACTGTTTTAACAACAATAAACAACCCGATAGACGGATGGATAGACGGATACTTTGTCTTGGATGTCGTGTGCTAAACAAAGCTTCTTCCACAGTTAAATACACTACAAACAATAAAATCATGTGCACACCACAATACATAAAAAACCTATTGGTCAATAAAACACATATTGCACATTGCCACATACATTCCAGCGAGTAAACAAAACAACAAATCAGACCAGAGCATCAGCAGCATGACAAAAGACTATATGCCAACTTTATTTAACAATCTGATTGATGTAGGGACAAATTATTTTTTAAATCTGTTCAGTCTACAAGCAAGGATTCTGTCTGCAGATGGTAAAAGTTCGTATTGTTAGTTGAGGATGTGAGCGGGGTCAGACTCCCCTGAGCAAGTCTGAGGACAGACTCATTATAGATAAGACTGCAGGGATGGACGACCAGTCCTTCCTATCACCTTCATTGCAGTTAAAATACATTCACATGATGTCACACAATGAAACAGTGGGTTTGAGGTGTGTCTTAAAATGGACCCACAGCTGTGTCTAATTAATTCAAGTGCTAATTAAAAATAATGTGATAAAGGATTAATTAATGTTCAAACATATTCAAAATTAATTAAAACAAGGGGTTCCAACCGTTAATGCTGACGTTTTAATATCTCATGCACTGAATAGTACTTGAGTGTGTTTGTTATTGACTCTCAGATACTACCACACCAAATGGTAGCCCAATATCTAATGTGTCATTTTAACTGCAATAAACACGTTTAAATAAAAGGTGTCTGACAGGAAAAGGGAGCATTAGACCTAACAAAGGAACAGGCTCTGATCATTTCAACTCCAGTTTGTCATCAACTCTAGTTAAAATATTGTCGTCAACCTTGTAATGGGTGAACAATTTTTTTAACTTCCTGACACCATTTTCAAAACTTGGACTCAAGTGTCGAGCCATTTGGAGACATCTCTTGTCTCCTAACATCCATGAACTGACACATTTTAATATTGCAGCAATTGAATTTCTTGTTCAAGTTCAGATGTTGGTTTTCAGTTTTTTTTTTTTTTTTGTTGTTCATTCTGACTCTTTTGGGAGACAGAATCTGCTGTACTGAATAGTATTTTAATAAGGTCATGGGTGTCGCGTCTTGGCTGAATCCATTTTGGGTGTGTTAGTGGTTTAGTGGGTGCTCCCAGCTCAATGACATATACACTAGAATATACGTCATTGGACCAGCTCTTCTTGAAGGTAGGGTTGTTACCTGCCCAGTTTGCAGTGATTCAATGGAGCAACTCCCCTCTCACCATCGGTTACAATTTTCTTTCCTCAGGTTTAATCTTGCAAGATGGAACAGAGGTTGAAATACAAGCAGGCAAGATGTCACATGACGCTTCGTCTCCAAGTCTGTTCACCGAGGAGATAAAAGAGATTCTTTTTATAACGATCATCAGTCAGACCCGAGGTCAGACAATTCTGCTCTCCAGCTTAGGGCCTTGAGTTTTATCTGCAGCGCTCTGATCCAGACAAAACAACTCTTTAAAAAACACACATCTGACTTCAGCAAGTGAAAAACATCTGTGACTTTTTACATCTCCATCACAAACTAACAAAAAAAAAAAAAAAAAAAAAAAAAAAAAACTGCAACGTGAATGTAACTTGTAACTCAACACATCATAGAAATGTAGTGGTAGAAAGTACAGATACTTAATGTAAAATGTAGTGCAGTAAAAGTCGGAAGTACCCACGTTTAACTCTACTTAAGTATAGATTCAGGAAAAATGTATTGAAGTACAGTAACAAAGTAGTTGTACTTAGTTACATCCCACCACTGTTGCTGGTTGGTGTTAGATGAACATGAAGCACAGAGATCTGCTTGGAAATTACATTCGTTTTAATGTGTTTCATTTACTTTTTCGTTTTGACAAAGAAAAACAGTTGACATGACAGAAAAAAATATATATAAATTGCCTGGATCTGGACTTTTTAGATAAACAGTTTCCAAAACAGCAAAATAGGATAGGATAAATTAATTTTTATAAATAGAAGAATAATGTAAATAAATGTTCCACAATAAATAATAATAATGATAAACATAAATAATGTTCAACAATAATTATCAGTCTTGTGCTTTGAGCCTCGACAGCCGAACAAATCGTTGTTAAACAGCTTCTCTTCAGCGAGGCTTCTCATTCGTTGGAGTAAACGTTTGAAAACCTTGTTTACATTCAGGGCAGGTCCTTCTCATGTGTGAATATGATATATGAAGGATTCAAGGTTCTTCATGATCATTTGCATCACATGTAGTACAAGAAGTGGAACAAAACTGTGTACACAGGGTCCCAGTTACATTCGACAATAGCAAAAACATAAAAAGAAAGGGTAAATAAGGCTCTAAGATATACGCTAAACGAATGCCCAACAGTACAGTATGAAAAACAGTAGGAAAATGATGTAGGATGACTAGGCCTGTTGTGATAAACAATAAATCAATTAATCGCATGATTAATGAAAATTATCGTTTCTTCGTTTCTTTCTACTGAAGACACTGGATGACAAAAGACTCAACTCCGGTGCTCTTCACTGACCTCGCCATTTCTCTTCAAAAATAAAATTTAACGATCCAAAATCGTGTTTTTGGATCGTTCAAAGCATCTAAGCTGAGAAGCTAAGCTACGAACTAAGCTAACAGGCCGACCTCCGGGGAAAAAAAAAACCTCCATCTTGTCGAAGCTCCAAAATTCACGGTTGAAACCCGTGCCTTCGTGTAAAATGATTTTCTCTGCAACAAGAAACCGAGAACTTGTTTACTGATTTTTTTAATTAAAAGCTTTGTGTGAAAAATGCTATGCTAAAGAGTTCAATCCACACGACAGTCCGCCATATTGAAAACCGAAGAGAGACAGCCCATGTCACGTCAAGGGGCCTCCCTCCCATTTTTCTTAAAGAGGCACGCTGCTCTCCCTCACTATTTATCCTTCAATTCAAACAGTCTTATACTGCCATCTGGTGGTTGAAAAAAAAAAGTGCTACATGCAAATCATATTAAACATTTATCCTGATGTGTGCTCAATAATCCAGGTAGAAAAATCTAAAAAGTCAAGTCTGGTCCTCAGTCCTTTTTCAGTCTGACTGAAGAAGTCTTTCGGAGGAAAGACGAAACGTTTCTACTTTTTGTTTGTTTGTTTGTTTTTTGAATGTCCAGAGGACCAGACTTAACTTTTTAGAAATTAAAAATTTCTTCTTAAATTTGACAATAATTACAGATTATTGTCAAATTTCAAACAATATTATCGTTTATCGCAATAATTATTATAATTAAATTAATAATTTCTGAGACAATTCATCGCCCAGCAAAATTTGTTATCATGACAGGCCTAAGTATGAATATGATGAATATGATTGTCATATAATGAATGAGATATCTGACCTTTCTGCAGCTTTGACCTTAGATTGTACAGCTGAAAGATCATCTACATGGATTTGTCTGTGTTTCACTAAATCCTGTTCCATCTCAAACGCTGCAGTACAATCTGAGCAGCTAAATGGATTCTTTCCACACTGGTTTTTTTTGTGTATTCTAAAATTATTTCTCCACCTGAATGTTTCATTGCAGATGGTGCAGCTGAAGGGTCTTTCTCCTGTGTGAAGTCTCATGTGACCAGTTAGACCTGACTTTTGCCTGAAGCGCTGACCACAAACTGAGCAGCTGTAAGGCTTTTCATCACTGTGGGTTTCTGTGTGCTTCTCTAAATTGAATTTACTTGTAAAAGCTGCATTACAAACAGAACATTTGAAAGGTCTTTCACCTGTGTGGATTCTTGTGTGCTTCACTAAAACATGTTTCCTTGAAAACGTTTTTGTGCAAAACGAGCAGCAGAAAGGTTTCTCGCCCGTGTGGACCCGTTTGTGCCTTACAAAATTGCTTCTCCTTTTGAAAGTTGCCTTGCAGATGGAACAGCAGAATTGTCTTTCTTCTGTGTGACATGTCATGTGACTAGTTACACTTTCTTTTCTTGTGAACTTTTGATCACAGACGGGACAGCTGAAAGGTTTCTCTCCCGAGTGCATTTTCACATGCTGTACTAAAGAGGTTTTCCATTTAAAAGTTACTTGACAGATGGAACAGCTGAATGGTTTTTCACCTGTGTGGATTCTTGTGTGTCTCACTAACGATTCTCTCTGTGTAAACGCTCTTTTACAGACCAAGCAGCTGAAAGGTTTTTCTCCTGTGTGGATTCTGTTGTGTCTTAACAGTTGACACCTGCTATTCACTGCTTTACCACACTCGGCGCAGCTGTAAAACTTAATACTACTCTCACACATTTGACCATTTTCAGAACCTGTAATATTTCTCACACAATTTGAATCAGACTGAGGTACGCTGCTCTCCTCCCATTCTCCATCACTTACGTCAGTCTCAGAAGAACCTGGAGTTTTGTTTATAGAATCAAATTTAAAACACTGATCTGAGTCTGGTTCCACAGAGTGTCCATTCTCCTCAGTTTGGTTGAGATGAAGCTGTGACGAGTGAGGTCTCTCTTCATCATCTTCATGCTTTACATGGACAGGACTGACTGTACACTTTGTGATATCGGCTTCATCCTGTTCCTCTTTAACCTGTGGGCTTTTTGGGTCCTCCTGGTCTAGAGTGGTACTCCAGTTCACAGGAGAAACCTCCTTTTTGATCATTGTCAGCTGCTGGATACCTGCTGGAAACAAAAACACAAACAACCTGTGGAAAATCGTTTTGATAACATTGATTTCATCACCGACAGCCCTACAAGCTCACAGTCATTTTTGTGTACATGGCTCAAACAGCACATGAATTTCTGCAAGATTCATACAGTCCAAACAGCAATACATATCTTTTTTCTTTAATTCTTTTAGAAACAGTCTGCTCTGTGTCGCACTGACTTGCTGTTTGTTTTTACTGTCTGACTTGAGCTAACATGCTAGGCTAACATTTCTTTGTTTCTCCTGTTATCGAGCAAAAATAACATATACACCTTCAAAAGGTAGTTATAGAGAATAATGTCCATTAAGACGCATTTACAAATGATTTACAAAAGACTAACTCTGTTAGAAAAATACACACAGTGAATGAAAGAAAGAAAAAAATGTTTATTAACTCACTTAGCTTTGGCTCTGTGACTTCCGTTGCTAAGAAAAACAACTTCCGCACGTCATATCACTTCCGTTTGTGGTTGGCCTTCAAAATAAGAGCTCGAACGAACCTCTAATACAGTACGTATTTGTGAAAAGGTGGGACAGCCTTCTGCTGCTGAATGGGAGGAAGATAATCCCTTTTTACGTGTTGTGTTGCATTCATTCATTCAACCTTTATTTAGGCAGGTTAATCCCACTGAGCCTCGAGGACTCATTTACAAGAGAGACCTGGCTACATTTTTGAACTCCTGTAAAGCGTCTTTGAGTACTTAGAAAAGTGCTATATAAATAAAATGTATCATTATTATTGTAATAACAATACATAATAATCAGCAATCATGAGAAGTTTTTCTAACCTAAAACTTTAATGTTATAATTTATCTACTCATTCTGGTGGTGGGGACACAGATTAAACTGTAAAACCTAGCACAGCACATGACTCCTGCCAGAATCTGTCCCCTCTGAAATAAAAGGAATAACAAATCAGAATGTGTGGGATATATTAAAACTCTTGATTTTGAACAATTCTCAGTCCTACATTGAGAATAAGATAAGTGTCATCAATAAAAAAAAGCAGCACAGAGAAGAGTGTGATCATCACCACTGAAATAATTTATCGCTCTCTTCCTGCTGCAGAGAGATGTTTCCAAATCACGTCCGCTCATTACAACTTGAAGCATCTTTCCTCCGACAATTACATCACAGGCCTCACGAGTGTGTTGTCCCTGTGTTGATGTTGTCAAGAACACTGAATGCACCATAACACTCGCTACTTTTGTTGCCTCTGCAGCATGAAAACAGAAACCTTCACACTAGATGGAGATGGAAGTGGACACACATCTAGTCTCCTGGATTGCAGCTTATCTCAGCACGTCAGGACCAGGGACTGCATCTCCAACAAAGCAGCACAGGAGCACCGCAGGGGGCCGTGCTCTCTCCAATTCTGTTCACCCACTGACTTCAAATATAACTCGGAGACTTGCCCCATGCAGCAGTACTCAGATGATACTGCAGTCGGTGGGAATGTGTAGGATGGACAGGAGAGGTAGGACAGGACCCCGGTTGAGGACTTTGTAGTGTGGCGCAAAATCCAATCATCTACAGCTGAACATCAGTAAAACAAAGGAAATGGTAGTGGACTTCAAAAGATCTGGGTCTACCCTGTAGCCAATCATAACTGAGGGGGTCGATGTGGAGTTGGTCAGGCAGAACCTACTGGCCAGTGAACTCGACTTCCTCTACAAGAAGGGTCAGAGCAGGCTCTACTTCCTGAGGCGGCTTGGGTCCTTCAGTATCTACAGGAAACTATTGCTGATGTTCTACCAGCCTGTGCTGTTGTGTTGGGGAGGCAGCATTAGGAGGAGAGATGCAGGGCGACTTGACAGGCTGGTGAGAAAAGCTGGTTCTGTCTTGGGAACAGAGCTGGAGTCTCTTACATCAGTGGCAGAGAAAAGGACCCTCAGTAAGCTGCTATCCATCATGGACAATGCTGACCCTCCTCTGCACAGTGCAATCATGAAGCAGAGGAGCTCCTTCAGCTGTAAACTTCTGTCCCAACCCTGCTCCAAGGAAATATGCATGAAGTCCTTTGTCCCTCAAGCCATCAGACTGTTCAACTCCCCACAATAAAAATAAAGCATTATAAATCTGCACTTGTGTATGTATGTACTGTATATATGTTGTACATGTAAATATGCATAAATATATATACATGTATATGTGTATGCATGCTTAGATGTGTATAATGTAGGTTAATCATGAATGTAGCACGATCCCTACCACCTTATTAATTTATTTAGTTACCTTTATTTAACCAGGCAAATCCCACTGACATCACAGATCTCTTTTCCAAGGGAGACCTGGGCCTGAAGGCAGTCTAACATGCATGTTTGGTCTGTGAGGAAACCGGAGTACCTGGATAAAACCCACGCAAGCACGAGAAGAACATGCAAACTCCACGCAGAAAGACCTCAGGTCTAACCAGGGATTGAACCAAGGACCTTATTGCTGTGAGGCAACAGTGCTAACCACTGAGTTATCGTGCATGCCACCTTGTGCATAGTCTTTTTCCAAATGTGTGTATTCTGCTTCTTTTTAAATTCTTTCATGTTTTTTGTTTGTATAATGAGAATGTTTGAGAATAAGGGGCAGATATAATAAGATTTTTCTTCATCTGCTTCCTTTCATTTTATATATACTTTTTTTTTTTTACTTGTTACATAATATATGTCAAGTTGTTTTGTATTTTATTATAGAATGAATAAATAAAAAAAAAAAAAAATAAAAATAATGTGCTACTGGACATATCCCTCTGGAATTGATAAAGTTAAAAAAAAAAAAAAAACGGAGAGAACTGGTTGATTATTCCAACCTTATCAGAACTCAGTGCCCTCGAGAGCACCCATGACATTGCTCAATGCTCTTGTCGTCTCCCCTGCCCCCTCTGTGGAATGTCCACGTCACCATGTGCTGCTTGTGTGAGTTTTTTTTAAATACTTTATTTTATTTTCTTCTCAACCAAGAAGAAAAAGTTTAATAGGATTTATTTTGTCTCCAATTATTACATGTCCAGTTTCATTCTTTTTTGTCTGTCTAAACAGATCTCACTTGTAAATGAGTCTTTTGGGCTCAGTGTGACCTATTTGTCTAAATGTGGGTTGAATTAATGAATTTCAGATTAAAACAGAAAACTCAGAATAAAACTTAAACGTGCAGAGCCTAATAAGCCCTTTTCTCTTAAACCATAGAGGTCCATGCCTAAAGAACTGAAGATTTACACTTAAATTAAAAAGTTAACATCTTTAGAAAACAATTTAAAATGTGACTAAGCACAACTGAGCTACTTTTGCTTGGCACTCTTCAACGAGTTAATGGTGCAATACCGCCACCTACTGGACAGAAAAAGCAGTGACGATCACGTCGCAGCCCTCACAAGTTTGAACGGTTACCTTTGGAAGGTGTTTCAAGGCAATATAGTTAGCGATAACCATTCTATAAAATGATGTAAACTACAACATTGCAGTAACAAAAAGGGAATAGTGCAACAAATACATTCCCACTTTATTATTTTTTAGATATTCTTACAGTAGTGCAATAGTCTAACGTTATGGACATGTTTTTCCTTTGCATTTTATTTAAATTGCTTCTGTTTAATTCTGGACATGTGCATCAAATTGCATTGTATTGTATGCATGACAACAATAACATTTAAGACTTATCTATGACAAAAGACCACATTTCACAGCACATGTACAGTGAAAGTTGTCTGCAAAACATAAACTGCAGAAAAGCCCCAACACAGAAGAGATGCATCAACCTTCAGTCTGCGTTCACAGTTTGCTGTTTAGAGGCTTTATAACACATTTAAGTGAAAACAATGAGTATCAAAACAAGACTGATAACAAATGACAACACAGGCATCATTAAAATAATCAAAAAAGGGGGCAACTACTGCTTAAATCAAAAAGTTTACAAGGACAAAAAAAGCAGAATGAACCAAGATTTCTTATAAACTACATCCAAAAATGCAGTTTATTTTTTAATTTCCAGTGAATTTAGTTCAAATCTGACACATAATATCCTAAAATCAAACATGGAAAAGTTTTATACCTCATGTGATTTTTGCGTGCGTTACTACTAATAATGAAAAATTGTATTTTCATCCAAATTTCTTGGGTCTGCCTGTTCAAACCACAGATGTGTTCTGGCTGCTGACAGACGAGCAACTTTCTTGTTGCACACAGGGTTTCTCTCTGGTGTGATTTTTTTCATGGGCAGCAGTTAATGTTTATTTTAAGACTGATTTACAAACTGAAAGGTTTTTCACTTGTGTCCTGAAGTTTAATCTTTGATCACATTCAGCGCAGCGGTGAGGCTTCTTTTTGTTTTTAGGATATGAATTTAAATCTGGATCTAGTTCCACAGTCTGTTCCTCTCAGTTTTGCTGGGATGAAGCTCTAAGGGATGAAATCTCTTCTAATCATCTTCAATCTTCACAGGACCAGGGCTGAATATAAACTCTATGATATCAGCCTCCTCTTGTTCCTCTTTTATACGTGTGGGCTTTAGTTCGTTCTGATCCAATCTGGAACTCCAGTTCTGCTGCTCAGGAGGAAGCTTCTGCTTGGTCACCAACATCTGCTGAACATCTGCAGAAACAGAAACTCAGATCAGTGATAGGAAAGTCTTCATGAAACCATCACCGACATCATTTCATGATTTATCAAGTTTTAGTATTATAAGGGCAATTTAAGACCCTGTGTGATTTAGAGAAAATCCACAATAACTACAAACTTGTGCACCTAATTCTTGTTTTTAAAAAAAAATATGTAACTATATAGTTCTTATTTTGACTAATTTAGATTATTGAGATGCTATGATACTCTTGGGAATATTTGCAAGCTAAGTGAAAACTAAGAAGAATGTTCTACGGGGTTCTAAAATAGTGTATTTGTTAAAATTTGAAAATGGCCGCGACGGATAAAGATGCTTGTAATACGAAATATTTAATTTCTTGTAAATCTGAAAATTTCCACAAAAAAACAAAACATAATTTAAGTAATTTGTTGTATTATTCTTACACTCCAAAAAAGAATAGTTCAAGCAAATTAAAAAGGCACAAAATTTATACATTGTTGGCCAAGATGAGAGGAAGTAAACTTTTCACTTTAACTACAGATTACATTTAGAGCATCATCAAGCTCATATCTAATTTCAGTACACGTAGCCTCCTACTGCGAAGCTCGTTTATCACACACTCGCTCTATCGCAGTTTTTCAAAATAAGATATCGGCATGAAATTTGTATTTAAAATAAATTATTCTCAATTATTTAGCACCTGCTGCACCTTTGCACCTGCAGCTGATCAACTGATCTCAGTTAGCGGAGCAGTGGGCGTGGCCGAGAACATTTGCAGGTGGTGTGTGTGTTAATTTGCCATGGCTGGGTGCTCATCTCGTCCATGATTTTGGTGGTGGTGGTGGGGGGGGGGGGTGAAGAGAGAATGGAGACACGTCCTCAGCTGTGCAGCACACTGTTTACATGACAGTTTTAGAAGGGGGAGAGGGGGGCAGAGACACATCTGTGGGCTGTTTGCACCAAAGGTTTTACAGTTTTAGAGCAGGGTGGAGGAGAGAAGAGAGACACATCTCAGCCATGCGCCGTCTGAACAATGTGCTGTTTGTACTGACAGTTTCTGAGTTGGGTGGGGTTCAACATGAGGGAAGAGGCTGCCTTTAGCTTTTTAGTTAGCACACCTGTATTTAGTTTAGTGTTACATCAGTGCTGAAAGGTGGTGGGGGTTCGGTAGGCGGGGCGCTCGGTTCTGTTGACGGGGCGCCCCGCTTGTATAATGGTAGAGGAAACCCTGTATTATATATAAATACTAAAATAAATAAACTACTACTTGTACTACTATTCCTACTTTGCGGTTTTTCACTTATCGCGGGGCTTCAGGGTACGGCTCCCCCGCGAGAAACGAGGGACTACTTCTAAAATCAGACGTGAGTTTTTATTCTTGTGCTTTTCACATTTGTGTTCAATAACAGCATCAGTCTCAATAAAAAAAAGCAACAAGTTCTTTGAATTTTCCTAAACCTAGCTGCTGATGCACGTTGGCTGCTGACAAACATTTCGTTACAGCTAGATTCTTTTCAGAGACTTCTCATGTTTTATTTTTTTTACAATCAGAGCAGCTGAAAGAGTTTCTTCTTTGTAACTTCATGTGACCTCACTGAACGTTCAACCAGATAAAAGATTATTCACCTGCGTGGATTTTTGTGTGTTCCACAAAATCCCGTTTCCTTCCAAACGCTGCCTTGCAGACAGAGCAGTTGAACGGTTTTTCTCCCGTGTGGGTTCTTAAGTGTTGCTGAAGATGTCCTTTAGATTTGAACGTTGCCTTACAGGTGGGACAGCTCACAGACTTTTGTCCGGCGTGGGTTCTTGCGTGCTGTACGAGATTCTGCTTCGATTTGAAAGCTGCCTTACAGACGGAACAGCTGAAGGGTCTTTCTTCCTTGTGGGTTTTTACGTGTCGCAAAAAATTGTGTTTCCAGTTGAAAGTCGCTTCACAGATGGAACAGCTGAAAGGCTTCTCGCCAGTGTGGGTGCTCGTGTGTCGTACAAGATGCTGTTTAAATTTGAAAGCCGCGTTACAGATGGAACAGCTGAAAGGTCGTTCTCCGCTGTGGGTTCTTGAGTGTTGTACAAAATTTTGTTTCCATTTGAAAGTTGCCTTACAGATGGAGCAGCTGAAAGGTCTTTCTCCTGTGTGGATCTGGTTGTGTCTTAACAGATTCGATCTGCTGGTGAACACTTTACTACATTCAAGGCATTTGTAAGTTTTTCTACTGCTGTCACACGTTCTGTTACCTGCAGTCAGTTGATTCATTTCTACATCGTGTAAATCTGACTGTGGTTCACTGCTCTCCCAGTTCCTGTCACTGACATCATTTGAAGTTTTATCTTCAGGATCGAATTCAAAATAGTGATCTGGAGCTGGTCCCACAGAGTCCCTGCTGTTCTCAGTCTGGCTGAGATGAAACTCTGAGGACTGAGCTTCCTTTTCATCGTCTTCGCTCCTCTCAGGAACAGAACTGGACTTTGAGATATCAGTCTTCTCTTTTTCTTGTTTAAAGTCTGGTTTTTGGGGGCGCTCCTGGTCCAGTCTGGGACTCCAGTTCTGCTGTTCAGGAGGAAATTCTTCTGTTGTCGCCACCAGCTGCTGCACATCTGCAGGAAACAGAAGCACAGATGAGTTAGAGGATGGACATAAATTTATATCTGGAGCTATTCAACTTGATCTTTTAGCTTGAACTTTTCAATTCAACTTTGTTCTTTTAACTTGATTTAAAACATTAACCAATTAACTAGTTTTCTTTACCAAATTAGTCTTGGTTTCAAAGCAGCTTTTTCCTAATTCCTAATGTTGCAGAATGTACCAAATATTTCTAGAACGAGAAGCGAAAAAGAGAAGTAAAGGTTAATAAAATGACTTTTTTATGACAGAGTTAACTTTCTGTTTTTGTTGTGAATGTTCTGTAACCTCTGTGCTGCTGCCAGTATTGGATCATCTTACAAAATAGATTTTTAATCTCAAAGGGAGTTTCCTGGTGAAATAAAGGTTAAATAAATAAAATAGACAGTTTTCAAAGAAAACCAAAAGATTATTAAAAGCATGGTGATTTATTAATCATTAAAAGCTGACAAGAAAAAGATGACTCATTGGAATCAATATACAGATAAGGGGCAGATCAAGACATGAATCTTCAGTTAAATCTCACAGGGATCAGAAATACAGGAGCTTATTACGCATGTCCCTTTAATAACATATAAAGTAATATTAAGCTAACTCATCAGTATACTACAATGAGATAGAGGCACTTGTGAATCTCTTGTTCTTTTAGCTTTAATGCTCATTAATAGCATCAGTATCTATATAGCAGCTGTATTCACAGTTTATTACAACTGCACAACCATTGCTGTTGATGTGATTTAGCCTCAGGTATCTGAGCAAGTCTTCAGTATCCAAACAGCTTCTCATTAGTGTATTATGGTATGCCCTGACAAGGTATATTGAAAAACTGTTATTAACAATTCAGCTGAGACTTATCTCTCCTTTGCGACACTTGGTGTGACCTGTGGCATCTAAACTTCCTAAAACTTTGATCAGAGATACCATATTTTCCGCCATACACATCACACCACCCTATAAGTCGCATCCGTCCATATTTGTCTAATGAAGTGGAAAAATACATAAATATGTATCCTTGCCGTATAAGGCACATCTACTATGTGTCACCGCTGACCACCCGGAAATGTGGACTGGTGTTGTACCAAAAATCAATTGGCTGCCAAATGGCGGCCGCGGGAGCGTGCACGGGAGGAATTTAACAAGAAATTAAACACGATTAACACTTAAAAACAATTATTTGTTTGCTCAAAATTATAGCAAAGGTGTGTCTCAGTTGAACTTTTACTTAATAAATGCACTTTAATGGTCAAATTATCTGCATTTCGCCGGTGCGGTGACGGTTCCAAGCAACGAGCAGAATGAAGGTGGGGAGACTTTGGCAGGCCAATTGAGTCATTAATAGCTGGTGAAGATTCTCAGTCATCCAGGACATGGTAAATTCAAAAAAGTACAAAAAAAGTATAAAGTATAGTATAATAAAGTCCATTTGTTTTTGTCTTGAACTTTTTTGAAATTTTCATTATAGCCATGTTTACCTATAAATGATACAACAGCATGCCATGTCTTAATTATTACTCTGCTGCAATCAAGTGGCTGAAAGTGGTACTGCTCTTTTTTTTTCAGTCAGCCAAAAAAAGGTTTATAAATATGGGGAAAAAATCCATAAATATGTCACTTCGGCCTATAAGTTGCAGAGCATGTAAATTATGCACACACACACACACACACAAAAAAATAAAAATCCTGCGACTTATAGACCAAAAAAATACGGTAATACAGCTGTGAGATTATTTACCTGCATGGATTTGTGCGTGTTCCACAAAGTCCTGTTTTCTTCCAAATGCTGCCTTACAAACTGAACAGCTGAAAGTGTTTTCTCCTGCGTGGGTTCTTGTGTGACGCACAAGATTCTGCTTCCACTTGAAAGCTGCCTGACAGATGGAACATCTGAAAGGTTTCTCTACAGTGTGACGTTTCATGTGGCAAGTCAGAATATATTTGCGGCTGAAGTTTTTGCCACATATTGAGCAGCTGTAAGGTCTCTCTCCAGTGTGGGTTCTTGTGTGTTCCTCTAACTTTTCTTTCCATGGAAAAGCTTTGTTGCAAAAGAAGCAGCTGTATGAATTTTCTTGAGTGTGACATCTCATGTGAGAGTTTAAACAGTCCTTCCTACTGAACTTCTGACCACAAATAGAGCAGTTGAAAGGTTTCTCTCCACTGTGGGTTCTTATGTGTTGCACCAGAAGATAGTTAAATGCAAAAGCTGCTTTACAAACTGAGCAGCTAAAAGGTTTTTCACCAGTGTGAATTCTTTTGTGTCTTATCAGACAAGACTTGCGATTGAATGTTTTACCACATTCAGTGCAGCTGTAAACCTTTTCGCTCGCAGATCCTGTATCACCAACAGGAATTTTATTATTTCTGACAGAAATTAAGGCTGACTGAGATTCACTGATGTCCTCCCAGTGTTCGTCACTGACTTCCATCTCTGAAGAATCAGAACTTTGGTCTTTAGAATCTGAATATAGATCTGGATCTTCATCTTCTTCAAACTTCACAAGGTCTGGACTGAACGTGAACTCCGAGATGTTGCTCTCCATTTTTCCCGGTTTAAAACCTGGAGGCTTTTGGTCCTCCTAATCCAGACTGGGACATCAGTTTTGCTGCTCAGGCTGAAACTCCTCTTTTATCACGAACAGCGGCTACACATCTGCAGGAAACAGAAACACAGACAAGTTATAGTAAAACAGCATCTTCAATAATGACCTGACAAACAGGCAGCAAAAAATTAAAATAATTAAAAATAATAAAACAACAGGAGAAATACATTTACACAACAGAAGACCAAATATCAGATTGCACGGATCAACATGGAAACCAATAAAATATCTAAAACAGATATACGAGTAAAAACCTAACAATAAAAAGTAAAAACTAGATTGCTAAAAGCAGATGTAAGGATCATGACTGCTCCCACAAGCACCCTGCGGATGTTGGATGCTGTCTATCACGGTGCACTAAGATTCATAACTGGCTGTGATTATTGTACCCA
>JARVLU010000583.1:22582847-22592919 GCA_031762415.1 Simpsonichthys santanae | reverse complement strand
ATGCTCATTTTCCTTTTTCCAGCCACTTATTGCTACTTGTCCCAACTTTTTTGGGATTTGTTGACACTGTGAAATTTCTAATCAACATATTTTTCCTTTAAATTGTTACATACAGCTGCAGACACATCATCAGTCCCAACCTTTTAACTGCATATCACGTATTTTGTGCCTCCTCGAAGTTTCTGATTTGTAGTTTTCGTTGCCATGTCAGCCGTTTGTTTTTGTCAAATAAATCTTTTATTTATTTTTAACTCAAACTCCTCGTGTCACGTCTGCATTCGTGGCTACCTCTACTTGTCGTGACTGTTGAACTTGAGTCATATCTCATTAGGTCCAGGTAGTAGAGGTGGGAAACTGCAGTGTAGAGCAAAATATTTTGCTCTACACTGCAGAATGAAGCAGTTTTCACTCAAACAAGATAATGCTGATTGTGCAGAATGCTGAGCAGAGTAATGAGTTTATATTGCAATGGATGTCAGTGCATCACATTAGAACTTTCTTCAGTGATTCCACCATTTTTGTTTTTGCTACCTGAGAGTGGGAATAGCTGTTTGTGTGTTCTACATAGGATGATTGAGTTCTCCGGTTCCACATGTGCAACATGACAAGCAGTCTCTGAGTGTTTGTGATGAAGTGACCAACAAGCCGTGCAGCCACATGTTGCATGCCAAGTTTTTGAAAATAGGATCTATTTTCATGTTCACAGCTTGGAAAAATATGAGCTGTCCACTTGTTGCCCATCATGCTACGCTTCAAACATTTTGATACATTTTAGAGACTCTCTCGTGAATGGTGTCACCAACTACGCCAACAGTCCCGATCCTTTTGTAGAGGCAGCGACTAGCAGCCACTTGTCTCCTTCTTCAGTGTAAACTTCTCTTGCCTGTACTGACCCAGTGCTGTGGACTCGAGTCGTTAATGTTATCACTTTAGACTTGACTAAATGTTCAGGGACTTGTGACTTGTCTTGGACTTTGACCTGTTTACTTGAACAGACTTGATATTTTACCCATAATTTAAAGCTGCGGTGAAGTTAGTTCTAGGTTGGATACTCGAGCTCCGTGGATTCAGCGGTGTCTTCGGCTCGTTCGAGCTGATGCAGGCAGCCTGAGTTCAGTCAGCTGCGCTCAGTCTGCCCCCTCCTCCGAGGTGCAAAGGTTCACTTAGGAACCGTCAATAAATTACCAAACTGAACATTCTTGAGAAAAAAAATTAATAGTTTTCATGTCTCGTGACCCACAGTCACTACCTGGACACCGCTGATGGACAGAACACCCTCTTGTTCTGGAGCTTCACTGTTTCATGTGGCCACCAGAGTTGTGGCAGTGCATGCATGTAGCTCCAGATGAGCGAGTTTTCAGCTATGGCGGCATCGTTCTACAACCTCATCGTGCACAAATGGCTGAGACTTTTGGCCAGTTTGGTCTTTTTCAAATGCAGAATAGCTGAAATAACAAAGTGCACATTCCTGTTCATTGTTCACTTCATGTATTTGTTTAGTTTCTCTGTCACACATGGACACATACAAACATGTGTTCACTGAGTGACCAGATGAAAGAGGAGAAGAAATAAATGTACTGGGATGGTTCTTTGTAATGTAATGTGGAAATATCAGCACCTTTTGTCTGAACATGGAGTTCTGCTTTTGCATTTTTTTACTGAATGTTTATTCTAAAAAAATAGTTTAAGACTATTCTTGCAGCTAAGTTTAATTAAACTGTTCAATATAAAGGTGCAATTTTAGAATGACTTTCTAATGCTTTGTAAGTTCAGTTGTACATGTTTCATCATGATCTGAGATAAATACAGATTTAAAAAAGAACGCAGTCTATTCAAAATGTCCTGATGGATATGGCAGGGTGCTAACCATCCATCGTTAGGTTGATGGTCCTCCTTGATCATGTGAGCAGCTGGTTTCGGCTGTCAGCAGCAAACTGGTTGATCCACTGAGAAGGTGCTGTTTATAAGACTGAGCTGAATACAGCATCTCAGACTGAGGAAGTCTTTCAGATGAAAGATGAAACGTTTCTACTTTTTTGTTTTGTTTTTTGAAAGTCCAGAGGACCAGACTTAGCTTTTTTAGAATTTTCTACCTGGATCATTGAGCATGCATCAGGATACTCATGAGGGAGCTTTTCCTTTCCACTGTCACCTTCATGTTTGTTCAAGATGAGAGTTCTGTGATGGAGTTAAACTCAAAGCAGTCTGCTCCTCAGATAAATAATGTTAAATCTTTATTTTTTATATATGAATGTTTCTGTTCAGTGCCCTGAGACGACTTCTGTTGTGACTGTGCTACATAAATAAACTGAATTAAACTGAGACAGAGATTGAATGACCAGAGTTCCTAACATTTCCTTAAAATTTTTACAAAGACCAAACTGTTGTATTCACAAGTGCTGTTAGTTTAAATATAAAACCAGCTGTTTGGGCTGATTAACATGAGATGAGTTGTGTTTTCCTTGACCTTTTTTGAAATCCTGTTTAACGCAAAAACCAGTGGATCTGTTGTATTCAATAAACAAAAGAGCAGTGATTAATATATGTTGTGTTGTGGGTTTCTCTGCTATTTTACTGAACAACTCGTTTCTCTTAGAACATACTTTTTTGGGGGGTCAGGACAGTTTTATCCAGAGGTTTTTGCAGTTTTGTCTGTACGATGTGCAACGTTCATGAATATGGTGTTTTTTCCTGCAGCTTGTCAGACAGGTTGTTTTACACACAGGTCATGCTAATCAAGTGTTATCTATTCCCTGCAGAACGTGAATCATGTCGTCCTGGCACAGCTTCTCCCTCCTCCTCCTCCTCTTCCTGCCCTTCATCCAAGCAGCTGAACCCTCTTTATCGTCTGCCAATGCCACGGATGAGCTTCAGATTGTCACTGTTGCAGCCATCTTGCCTCTGACCAACACGGATTATGCGTGGGCATGGCCTCGAGTCGGGCCGGCACTGGAAATGGCCATCCGGCGGGTGAACTCTGACCCTTGGCTGCTCCCGGGTTTGCAGCTCCATCTGGTCCACAACAACTCGGAGAACCGTGAGGGATACTGCTCGGATTCCATGGCGCCGCTGGTCGCCGTCGACCTAAAGATGTCCTACGACCCCTGGGCCTTCATTGGACCTGGATGTGACTACTCTTCCTCACCAGTTGCTCGCTTCACCAGTCACTGGGATGTGCCTATGGTGACCGCTGGGGCCCGTGCCATTGGCTTCAAATTCTACAAAGCCGTCACAAACACAGGCCCCACACACGTGAAGCTGGGAGAGTTCAGCATGAAGATGCAGGAGACGTTTGGTTGGCAGCGGCAAGTCATGCTCATCTACACCGACAACAAGGACGCCAACGACGACAGACAGTGCTACTTCGCTGTGGAAGGGGTCTACGAACTGCTGGGAAAACACAATATTTCCACGTATGATTACTTATTGGAGAGCGAACCGAACTACAAGCTGGTGGTCCAAAAGATCCGGGAGAACGGACGAGGTGAGGAGCTCTAATCTCCACTTTCTTCCTCCTTTCCTCCGGTGATCATCAGAGGCAGTCGAGCTCTGACCCTTCACCTGCTTTCACCGTTGTCTCTGGACTTTTATATGCCTTTAATGCAGTAATCATTACCGAATCAGTGATTAATCGTCATGGTCAGGGGTCTGCAACCTGCGGCTCTGGAGCCACATGCGGCTCTTTGCTGCCTCTGCAGCGGCTCTTTCAAGCTTTGACCAAAACTAACATAAAACTGAATTTTATTGTTTGTTATACAAACAACAAAAAGGGACTACCGGTAGTTTTTAGCAGTTTTCCTGTCATTTTTTTTTTTTTTTTTGCAAATTTGTGAACACTGGAACAAGTAGAAGGAGTAAAACATACCCACGTTAACTTTTTGCTTCATTTCTATACTTAATTTTTTTTTCTGCAGTTAAAACAATTACCTGTGTCTGCATAGTTCATAGTTTTTATTAATTAAAAAAAACTCTCTTTAAAAAAAATCTGGTGCTTTCATTTGTCATAAATAGTAAAAATATATATTATTAGTTATTTTATTTTATAATGTCACCCCATAGTGGCCACAAAAGCCCTTTCCAACAAACCTAAAGTGGCCCATGGGCCACCAGTTGATAACCACAGTTGTAGCATGTTGTTGCGGCGCTGAACACTTTTAATTTAGTGAACGCAGGCGTAAAATGGCACTTTCGATTGTAAAGGTTGCAGACCCCGCGTCATGGTGATGCGTCCACTTGTGTTGCTGTTGATTTAGCTTTGTTCAATTTTTGTGCCCGTTTTTTTTTTTTTTTTCCTTCTTTGTGAGCTGCTTTCACCCTCGTCCACTATTTACTTCCTTTTTCCTCAAAATACCAGACATTCAGTGATTTGAACCTTTATTTTTTCGCTTTCCTCCTTCACTCCAGTCCCGTGGGACCCATCATCCGCTGGATGTGCGTGAACTATGGAGGTCCAACACTCCAGCTCCTTTCACTTCATCGTTTTAATTCACCTTCACTCCTTTGTCCTCCTTCTTCTTCTTTCCTCATCCTCCCTTTTGTCATTCCCTCCCTGCCTTAATGTCATTAAATAATAACAGTTAATTATTATTTTACTTTTCTCTGTACGAGTTAATGACTGACCTCAGCTCTGTTTTTGTGTCTGTGTGTGTGTTTGTGTGCTTTTTGTTTTATGAGCACCAATTTCAGTTTAGGGCCTCAGGAGTGACGGCATTCCTGCATTATAAGGACATTCCTACGTTGTAAGGACATTTTGGTTGGACCTCTGAGCGCACACCTGTAAATAATCAGAACGTTAGTGGGAAAGAAGTAAATGTGCCATTTTTAATCTTCCTCTCTTTTTACCTTCACGTTAGTTTAATTTGAAACACGTTGTCATGAAGTAAGTTGCACATGTTGTGGTTTCATATATTATTGTCATTCACCCATAAAATTTACTCAGACAAGAATGATAATCTGAGACAAACCACTTTTAAATTTAAATAAAGCTTTGCTGAACTAGATGGTAATTGTACCATTATTATGAAGATAATTTACACATTTACTCTGATTTATTGTATTTTAGAATGTAATTCTTTGTTACAGCAGGTGCCAATTCAATTTATTTGTCACAACAGAAGTTATTTCACGGCACTGAAGAGAAACATTCATGTGTATATAAAAAAATTAACATAATTTTTATCTGAGGTGTCACAACTTTTAATGTGCAGGGCAGCCGTGTTGAATTTTGAGGCTGGGGTTAGATACCTTTGTTTGTCATATTCTGACTTTAGGGGCATTTCAGTAGGTTTTAATGGAACAGTCATGTTTCTCCAAACTGAGGTTGGCCGTGTCTCATTGGGCTGCAACATTTAGAGACTAGCTGGGGACTCACAATTGAAATAATTGTGAGAAAATTGGCACATATTTTCTTGCCGTCTCACTGAATTCTGAATGTTTATGATCAGCGAGTCGTATGGCCGTGTTTGAGTAGCTAGTTTTTTTTTAACGATGGGTGAATTTGTGCATTTTTGTGCTTCAAATCTTTATTCTAGACTCTGCACAGGGGTGGAAAGTTGCTCATTTCCTTCCTCATTACATCCACTTTGTACCCAACTTGAAAGCCATACACATTTAAAGTTTAAGCCACTGGAATACAACTTTTAATGGAAGATTGTCAGGTTTGGACCAGATATTTAGGACTTATTGTTTAACATTGTCTTGATTTTTTTTTTACATTTGGACATTAGGGCTCGTAGCTTCGCTGACAGCTTATGGAAAATAAATTGAGAACGGTTTGAGATGCCTGTGAAAACTTTTCTTTTTTTTTTTTTAATTAGCAAAATTGCACAGATGCTTTGAACATTTGTGACTCACAAAAGAAAAATTAAGACTTCCCTTAAACACTACTACCTCAAGTAAACGGTGATATATTAACTCATAACCATTCCACAGAACCCCGCTTCAAGATATTCAATTTGTATAAAATCTTCTATAAACCTTTCTGTTCGCCCTGTTAGTGTAAACAAGCTGTTTTAACTGAATTTATTGTAGCATTAAGATCAGACACCAACAGAACTGAAACTGACTGGTCCCAGTTTGACATGTGACATCACCACAGACACAGCAACCGCTTCGGTTGTTCTCAAACCCACAGCAGCTGTTGCCCCCGGCAGTGTTGCGTGTCCTCATAGCAATTACCTCCGAGTACACGTTTGTGTTTGGCAGACACAATTCATGATGCAGGGATGAAAATCTGTTTACACAGTCGCGTTATGGGGAAGTGTCTTCAATTTCATATATTGTATATCAATAACGTGAAGACGTTTATGGTTGGTTTTATAGAGGAGAGATCGTTAGTGGAGATGTAGTCATGGTTACAATTAGAGTAAGGTTTACAGAAATCCATGTAAAGTCCTTGATGTCATGGAAACACGAGTGTGTCGCAGTTTAAAAATCTCTCTGTCAATCATGTCTTTTTTTTTTCCGCCTCCCCCCAAAAAGTTTTATTAAAAACAGTTGACTGGAGGAAAAACAACACAAACTTCTGGTTTTCGCATGTGAAACTTTCTGTCCACGTTGTTAAGGCCGCTTTGGGGACTAAATAAATGAGTCTAAGGGATTTATTATTTTTTTTGTAGGACTTTGAATGACACATGGGAGGTTTTTGTTTTGAGTCTGCACCAGAACTGAGCGGAGCGCGGCACGATGGGATGGGTCCACATGTTTGAGGAGAGATGTTTTTACTGTTTCCTCATACCACATTTGTATCCCATTATCTAGTAGAAAAACATAGATGTCGTATTAAAAAAAAAAAAAAAAAAAAAAAACCTTCTGGTGTTTCTAACAATTTAATTTTGTAACATTTTCTATGAAAATAATCCATCAAGACCCAATCAGTGACCAGTTCTGGATCAGTTTCTCGTGAGTGGAGTTCACACCTTCACGGATCTGAAGCTCGTTACAATCTTTAATGAGTGCTGATTAGGGATGCTCCGATCAGGTTCTTCTTTTTTTTTTTTTTTTTTGCTGCTGATCATAAAAATCATGAAATCACACACAAAAATAAATAAATAAAAATCATAACAATGCAGACATGTTCCTGTTTTTAGTTTTCTACATTTGCTTTATAATCTGCTTTGCTACTTTGACATATTTTTTAACTTATAAAAAAAAATTGGTATGCCTGTCTATTGTTGTCACTGTTGTATTCTTTGTTAAAATCTGGTCTCTCTTGTAAATGAGTCCTCGAGGCTCAGTGGGATTAACCTGCCTAAATAAAGGGTGAATGAATAAATCACCTTAATTTGGACAAAAACATTTTTTTATTTACTTTTTCAAGACAAATTAAAAAAAAAAATCCTTGTAGGCACAATACAGCAACGAAAGAACAACTGAAAAACATTAACCTGCTATCAGTAACATAATATTTAACAGATTGAAGACATTAAGGCTCTCCACAGGCTAAATAGTGCAGAAAGTCAAATAAATATCAAAACATTGTTTAACTATATATTCAATTAAGTTCAGTTTATTTCTATAGCGACAAGTCACAACGGAAGTCGTCTCAGGACACTGAACAGAAACATTCACATATAAAAATAATCAACATTATTTATCTGAGGAGCAGATTGCTTTGAGTTTAACTCCATCACAGACTCTCATCTTGAGCAAGCACGAAGGCGACAGTGGAAAGGAAAAACTCCTTCTTGAAGAAGAACCCTTTAGCAGAACCAGACTCAGGACAATCGTCCCATCTGCTTCGAGCGGCTGGGTTTGAGATGCACAAAACCACCAGACATGTGCAGGCTGCAAAGGTGATCAGTTTTTGTGATCTGCACTGAAAGGCATTGATCGGTATCGGCCAATCACAAACTTTTTAACGGAAATCAGTCATTCGTGATCATTGGCCAATTGATCGGAACATCTCTAGTTCTTATGCGTGTGATGAGTCTAACAAGGTTGAGTTAATTCCTCTAGACGAACTGTATATTGTTGAAACGTTTCGTCTTATATCCAGAGGACTTCTTCAGCCCGAGGTGCTGCAAGCAAACGTGGGCAAACGGAGAAACAAAGCAGCCAAAGCCCAGCACAGAAGAGCAACATCATCTGGCCAGGACTCTGCGGTCTACACTCATCTCCAGGCCAGCGGTCACTCTTTCAGGGATGAAGATGTTCACATCCTTGATAGAGAAGAACGTTGGTTTGAGAGAGGAGTAAAGGAGGCCATCTGGAGGCCTCTGTGTTCAACTACCCCCTCTTACAATGCTGTTATAGCAAGTATCACTCAGCCCTCTGTGAATAGCAAACAACCATCAGGGGATTACGTTGATTGTCCTCATTTTGCATGTGAGCAGCTAGTTTAGGCTGTCACTAGCAGATTGGTTGATCCACTATGACAGGGATGTCAATCTCACTTTCAACAGGGGGCCAAAATTAAGACTTGGTTCAAACTAAGGGCCAATGTCAGGAACTATATTACCGGTAACGCAAGCAGAAACTCGACGTCTTTTCTTGGTCACATGTTCCTCAACAAGCGTTTGATTGGTCTCAATAGATGTCATCTGTTGTGCTTTCCACACCATAATAAAAAGACTACTGAAACAATTCACGTGGAAAAAACAATGGGGGGAGCAGCCTTGAGTTTGACACTATGAGAAGGTGCTATTTATAAGACTGAGCTTGTTGCAGCTCCTCAGACTGAAGAAGTCTTTTGGATAAAAGATGAAACGTTTCAACAAAGAAGAACCCGTCCAGAAGCCCTAGCTCAACCTTGCTAGATAAATCTTTAATGAGCGTTTCCTGTCCTGACCCTGAGCTGGTAAGAGGAGGTTCAGTGATTATCGCCATGGAAACTGCCGAGCTGAGTGCTGAGGTCATGAGCCCCGTTAGACAGAGCCAGGCCTGGTCTAGAGTCTGATGGAGCGAAAGGCCGTGAAAATGTCTTTGAGATGACGCAGCGCAGTCACAGCAAAGACCCGACGTGACAAAACAAACTCTGAATTGCTTCAACGGGACAGAACATTTATTTATTTATTTATTTATTTATTTATTTATTTATTTAATTAATTTAATTTCCAATAAAAACACAAATACAATTTCAGAAAATTAAAAAACAAAAAAACAAATATAAAATGAAAGGAAGCAGAAGAAGAAAATTTCTTATCATATCTGCTCCCTTTTAAACAAAATCAATTCAAACTATCAATTTAAACATAATCATTCTTATAGTTAATAAAGCAAATACTTAACTCATCAAGATTTCATACTAACAAAATAGACAATCAGTTATGTATATCTTTCTAACAAAATAGTTTTATCTTTCTCTTAAATATAAACAGTGACTTCACCATCTTAACATCATCATCCAAACCATTCCACAGACCCTGTATAGTGATAGACCGATAAAATAATGCTGACTAACAAGAGGACAAGATGCATTTAAAGATTTGCAAAGCTGTGAATAATAAAGTGACTGTTTTTCCCAAAAGACGTAAATAACTGTAAATAAACAACATTGTGTTTGGTCTTTTTTTTTTTTTTTTACTTAACGAAGACACTTCTTTGTGTTCGTCTCCACAGTGGTGTACCTGTGCTGCTCCTGGGATATCTTCAGGAACCTGATGGTCCAGTTGTGGAAGGAGGGGGTGGAGCTGGAGAACTTTGTCTTCTTCTACATTGATCTTTTTGCGGATGGTCTGGGAGGTGAGCGACCCGTCAGGCCCTGGTTCAGAGGAGACCAGGATGACTACGGGGCCCTACTGGCCTTCAGGGTGAGAAGTGGTTCTGGCTCTTTTACTTCCTTTCTTTTAGATACTTGACTGAACTCGTGATCATTAGGATAAACTCCTATTTCCTTGTGCTCTATTTGAATCAATTAACTCAAATCCTGATTGTTTTGTTTGATTAAAATGTTTTTGATCAGTATCTAAACCAGTATCTTACGAGTCTCCAAAATGTCTCAAGACATTCATGGGGGTTTTCTCAGTTTTGAGTTGCAGAGGCTCTCAATTGTGTCACTAGAAATGTTGAAAATGAAAAACAAGAATGGATAAGATTAGGAATGAGATCATCAGAGGTACAGCACAGGTTGAAC
>JARVLU010000583.1:22553912-22565621 GCA_031762415.1 Simpsonichthys santanae | reverse complement strand
ACTGTTTTTTTTTTTTTTTTTTTTTTTCCCCCCACTATGGAAGTGTGCTGCTTGTGGGAATCAGTTTGTTTGTGGCACCTCAGACTGATGAAGTCCTTTGGATAAAGGATGAAACCTCTCTGCTAAAAAAGAAACCGTCCAGATAATTAACATTTTCTGTAAGTGCTAACCACTGAAATTGGCTGAAGAAGCTCACATTGAGTTGTTGAAGCTTAAAGAAACAGAACACTAGCTAGAAGCTAATAGGAGCAAAATATCAGCTAAAAAGGAAAAGTAGTAAAACACTTGCTAAAAACTGAAAGTTGCAAAAGGCTAGCTAAAAGCTAAAAATACGAAAAATCTAATTAAGAGTGAAAAGTAACAAAAAGCTACCTAAAAGTTAAAAATAGGAGAATAGCAAAAATGTAAAAGTAGCATAAGAAATAATAAGATATAAAAAAAAAAAAAATTCATCTTTGGTACTTCAATGAGGAAAATAGTTCTCAGTAAAGTTAAATGTTTCAAAAAGAACAAAAGTGCTAAAATAATACAAAAGTCAAAGCAATCATCCCCTGAAGCCGATTAAAAAAAATAGAATGGCTACAATAACACAAAAATTTGCAGAAATGGGGAGATGGAAAAAAAAACTATTTAAAAAATGAGCAGGAAAATAATGTTAATGATGAATCATCATTCTCACAATTAAATTGTAACATCAATTTCACAAATGTTACAGAAATCAAAAATCTCTCTAGAAAGAGTTGATCAATTGATTTAACTGGCTGTTTTAGATCTTACTGTGTGGCTTTGGTTCTGTGTGTCTTCAGAGGTTATGGGTCCAACATCCTGGACAACCTGCTGTCTCGTATGGAGCAGTACGCCAACAACTTGGAGGAGCTGGTGGAGGAACGAACTCAAGCTTATAATGAGGAGAAACGAAAGGCGGAGGCCCTGCTCTACCAGATTCTACCACAGTAACTATACTCGTAGTATTCTGAATAAATTACTACAGCTGCTTCCTTAGTAGGTGTACAGGAATATTGAATAGGATCAGTTTTCAGTGTCTGGTTCTGTTTGTGTGCCAGCTCTGTAGCCGAGCAGCTGAAACGAGGGGAGACGGTTCAGGCCGAAGCGTTCGACTCGGTCACAATCTACTTCAGCGACATCGTCGGCTTCACTGCGCTGTCTGCAGAGAGCACGCCGCTGCAGGTTGGTGAAACCTCAGCAGAATTCAAGGGTTAAATTCAGGAATAAGATCAGCCTGTTAGAAAAATCAGAACCAAAGACATAAAAAAAAAAATCTGTGGTTCAATAACCTGAAAGTACCAGGCTGCCATCTAGTGGTGGAATCCATCACTACACTCCATCTTCAGTCAACCTTCAGACTGAATGAAGACGTCCTACTTTCTCTGCACATCATTTTTATCCCTCGTCCTCGATTGAGATGATGCCCCACATGTTGACTCTCTTCTTTATCAAAGGTCGGCTCTCCAGGACAGACACTTTAGATTATAACCAGATCAGAAAGCAGGCGATACTCTCGTCACAGAGGCAGGGTTTAGTGATCAAATGGTGCATGTGTGTCCAAGTTTGGCTTAACCTGTCATCATCTTTGCTACAGAGATGTGCCCAAAGCACAAAAGACTAAATTGTGTTGGTATCAATGAAGTTTCATGGAAACTACTACAAACAACAGAACCTCCGCCAAAACAAATAGGCTGTCAGGAGTTGACTTTGACATTTATCACCCTGTGAAGCAATACGGTACTAACCTAGAACAAGTCATTACATTTTAATTTTAGCATGACAATAAACAACTGTATCGTTAACAGAAATGCGAGGATGCATCAGGAATTTTCTGACCCACGTTACTTATGCAGATTGTAAAGAGAGTGTGTCCCAAGACTGAGCCTTGTGGTACACCATTATTGACAGTGAAATAGCTGGAAGAAGTACCACATTGCTTTCGGCCTGTGCATACTTTAGCTGTGGTTTTGTTTTAAACAGGTCTCTCTTGAAAATGAGTCCTCGTGACTCAATGAGACTAACCTGAATAAATAACGGTTGAATGAAATGTAGGCTTTTGATTGAAAAAACTTCATTCTAATTAAATCCATTTTTGAAGGTAATATTAGGATATATATTTAGAGCCTATAACTTTTTAAATTGAGAATATTTACATTACAAAACTTATATTTAAAACTTTTTTAGGGTGCATTTGGAAATGGTATATTTTATTTAGAATATGTTATTTGCACATAAACAGCAGAAATTGACTACATAGAAAAAATATTTAAACATGATGCAGTAGAGGCTAAAAATGACCATTTTTAAAAAAGTGCAAAATAGACATTTCAGATATAATTCTGTAATGAGAACAGCTTGTTAACGAGATGTATTGACTTCCAGACAAATAATCCTGTTGGATGTAATTTTGATTTAAAAAAAAAACTAACAAAATATAATAAGTCTATAAAGTGTCTGCAAAACAAGCCCAAGTTTGTGCTTTGATTTGTAAATCTGTTAGCATGAGTCATATTAGATGTATGCTGTATAGTTTCTCATTAAAGAGTCAAATATTTATCTGTTTGCAGGTTGTGACTTTATTAAATGATCTCTACACCTGCTTTGATGCCATCATTGACAACTTTGATGTTTACAAGGTAAAAGGATTAAAAAAAAGTATTAATTCTGCTCATCAACTATGAAAAGCTTGGCTAACAGTTTCCAGCGAGTCTGGATCAGAACAGGTTAAGGTTTTGTGCATGATGTTCCGTCAGGTGGAGACTATTGGAGATGCTTATATGGTGGTGTCAGGCCTGCCGGTCAGGAATGGAAAACTACACGGTCGGGAGGTGACGCGGATGTCTCTCGCCTTGCTGGACGCTGTCAAGAACTTCAAGATTCGACACAGACCCAATCAGCAGCTCCGGCTTCGCATCGGCATTCACAGCGGTACAACAATAACACTAGACGGCACAGAAATATAACTCTGCAGACCTAATAAAATGTGTTGATGTGTTTGTGTTCAGGCCCTGTGTGCGCTGGCGTGGTCGGGTTAAAGATGCCCAGGTACTGTTTGTTTGGCGACACAGTCAACACTGCGTCACGCATGGAGTCCACGGGAGAGGGTGAGACCAAGATCCTGCAGGAACACACACATGATTAAACCACAGGTCCTCACAGCAACACAATCTCACTCAGAAACACTTTCCTTGCAAGTTTTAACCCCACAGAGTGCAAAAGTCTTATTATGTCAATACATCTTCAGATTTAGAGCATCTTCATTAAATAAAATAGAGGAAATGCAAATTGTGCATGTTTAAAAATTAAATAGACTGTGTTGCATCATCAAGGGTTACACACTGCTGCAATAAATAAAATAAAATGCAAGTGAAATTCAGCTGATTTGACCATTAAAGTGCATTTATTAAGGAAAAGTTCAACTGAGACACACCTTTACTATAATGTTGAACAAACAAATAATTGTTTTAGGTGGTTATCTTGTTAAATTTCAACGATTTTTGAGAAAATTAAAGGATTTTAAGTGCACTTTATAGTCTGAAAAACACAGTACTCACTCTGTATGGCAATAAATAAAATAGAATGCAAACGAAACTAAATATTATTCACAACATTGTTCTTCCTCCTTTATTTATGTCTCTGGTGGGAGAGGCTAAGCTGCAAAATAGAGCGTTGAAGTCATGCAAAAAGAAAAATTGAATTAGTTAACATTGAAATCATCTCCTTTGCATCATTTGATGCATGTCTAATATAGTGCATGTGACTGGGAATTCTATGTCCCCTCAGCCTTGAAGATTCACGTGTCGGAGGCAACTCGACAAGTTTTGCAGGAGTTTGGATACTTCCAGCTACAACTCAGAGGAGAAATTGAAGTCAAAGGCAAAGGACGTATGAGGACATACTGGCTGCTAGGAGAAGATGAAAAAAACTGACAAAGACCCGAGGGAGACTGATAGAGAGGACTTCTGCTGGGATGACACGTCTGATGGATTATAGTCCAAACTGTCCTCTTGTCTCTGACTGGATGGTCACTCGTATCAGCGTTTAAAGTCACAAATCAGAGACCGAACTGGTGTCACCGGAGAAAAACTGTAGAGAAACAGATACAGACATAAAGAATGTTTCACTGTAAAATAAGTCATCTGAAAGGAAGTTGTGTAAATACAAAATAAAATGTGTATTGTTACTTTGTGTTGTTGTTTTATTAAAAATATATACTGGGCGTTTCTTGTATTTATCAGTCGTATTTAAAAAGACTATCTATGGTAGTATAAAAGTGAAGTACCGTAGTAATATAAAGTAGTAAAAACAGCAGAGTTTCACAGCGAAGTTTGAAGTTCTGGTGTATAACGTATAAGATGAATCCAACTATTAAAGTTGGAATAATGAATAATATCTGAACGAGTTATTCTGCATCACAAATAAAATGGTTTGATTTGGTTTAACTAATTTCCATATACAGTATTTTTTTAAATGTCATCAAAAAAATTATTTGAACACATGGGTTTACATTAGGGGGAAAGAGGTGGCGCTGATGCTAGAGGTTGCCAGTTTGACTCCTCAGAAAAGGTTTGATTTTCTTTATTATCATTCGCATCACACGAGGTGGAACGAAATTAATTCACAAGTATAAAAAGAAACTATATTATACAAGGATCTAAGATCTATGCAAACAATAATAATGTAAAATAATACAGCATATTAAACAGCAGCCTGAACACGAGTCTGCTGTGAGCAAGTGGGTATGGATACAGCAGCTTAAAGGCAAGAAATCAGCAGCATGGATAATCAGCAGCAAAATGTGGGTGGGAAAGGTGAACCAAACGCATGTCTCCACCCTTGTTTTCACCACTCTGGGCCCTTGAGCAAGGCTCCTTAACAACCCTAATGTCTCTGCTCCACACAGAGGGCTGCTCTCTGCTCCATGTGCTTGCATGTGTTTGTTCGCTGTAGCGACCCTTGACAAAGGGAGTAGCTGAAAGAACAAAGGGAAAAAAAAAACATGAGTTATTACATGCACTAAATAAGTACTGTATATGCTACACAAGGTTTCACAAGTTTATGTATTTGACCTTTTTGACTTTTTGTTTGTTTGTTTTACCAGCAAGCTTGAGTTGTGTAGTAATCTGAAACAATAATAGGATTGATATTGTAGTTCTGCTGATTTACTATTGTAGTATACAGCCACGATGGTTTGTTATTTCTTTGTAAACAAGGTGAAGTGGCGTGCTTGCAGGTGGTCCCCAGTATAGCACGCCAGGAATTGGCTCCAGATATCCTAACCTGCTATTAGTTGACCCTTACGTCACTCAAATAAAGGCGTAAGCTGATTGGTTGTTAAGCAGCGTGGTCTCCGCCCCGTCCCTCGACTGTCGGTGCGGATGTCCGTTATGTTACTGTGGTCGGTTGGTGTCACGTAGTAAGGACTTATAGTTCAAGCTGTCTTTAAATAAGTTTTAAAAACACATACTAACAAGCTGAAGTGATTCACAGCAAGGTTCTGATCCGGACCACAGCCCCGGACTCTTCATTACACCGATACAAACACCTATAACACCCGTGCACCGGCAGTCCCATCCCTTCACAGCTCCGCGGGGCCCGGCGAGGCGCGGCGGGAGCAGATGGAGCCTGCACCGGCGAAAGCGAAGCCACAGGGCCGGCTCCTGGTGTCCACCCCGCTGGATGCCAAAGACGAGTTAGAGGAGGTAGGGAGATCCGAGTTGGCGTCCTAATTAGAATATGTTACTGTGAATAAACCGGGACAGAGTTGGTGTGCAGGCAAATAGAAGCAGTTTATTATTAAAGTAGCAGAAGGTACAAAGACGTGATGGAACCATTTTATCCACTGCAAGATGCTAACAAGCTAGTTAGCAATGCTAGCAGCAGGGTAGGAGCTCCAGTTCAGCGGAGTTGTCCTTTTGCGTGCGTGAACATGTTGTGTAAGACGTAAAACTCAGCGAGAGACAGTTGTGGCGTGGGTCCTTTGTGTCTGTGCTCTCGGAAATGCTGTGTTAGTGATTTGAAGTCCTACAGCTTATTGAATTTAGCCTAGCATGCTAATTCAACGTAAACATATGGGACAGTTGCGCATGCGCCTTGTTTCACATGTCAGAACTATTTAGAGCCTGACAGTTCAGCGGTTTATTGTTTAGTATAGTAAATAATTTTACAAATTCATAATATTATAGTGAGGGTTATTGGATATTTCATCACAGGACAAATTACACAATGTTTGTTGTATTAATTTTTCAGCATTGTTTATTATGATGGTGCTTATGTTGTGCTAGTTTGAAGCTTGATATGTTGCTGCCTTTAAGTTGTTATGTAAGTGGATTTACTCTCATGTTGGTTACATTTGCTTGTGATTTGGTATTGTGCAATATGTTGTCATTCTACATGGCTGTGCTAAGATTGTACATTTTTTTGTGTCTTTTTGACATTTGACTTTTTATGTTTGTGATGATGTTGCTAGGTTTTACTTTTATCTTTACAGTTTGTGTTATTTCTGTTAATCATGCATACACTTGTGTGTTGAGTTGGTGCAGATTGCACGGCGAATGAGTGGTTAGCACTGTTGCCTCACAGAAAGAAGGTACTGGGTTCAATCCCCGGTTGGACCTGGGGTCTTTCTGTGTGGAGTTTGCATGTTCTTCTCGTGCTTGCGTGGGTTCTCTCCGGGTACTTCGGTTTCCTCCCTCAGACTAAAAACATGCATGTTGGGCTGCCTTCAGGCCCTGGCCTCCCTTGCAAAAGAGATCTGTGATTTCAATGGGATTTGCCTGATTAAATAAAGGTTTAACTACATGACCAGTATCAACCATACAAACCTAACAAAGTTGTTTCCCTTTCAATCATCTATGCTGTCTCAAAATGAATTAATAAAATCACTTAATCTGTTTTTCCTTTTGCATATTTAATTTGACAACATATATGAAATCTTGGTAGCTTACAGTTGCCCTTGTTTAAAGAGTGCACTTTTATCTGTATTTAAATGAGTTATCCTTTACAGTATTTAAGAGTTGCACTTTTCTTTTGATGGTCACCATCGTTCCTAGTTGCATAATGTCTCTGTAATGGGAACGGGCTTTTACATGTTTGGTGTGTTTGTGTATAGAGATTGGAACGATGTGTTGGAATCGTCCAGGCACTGACCAATGGGCTTTCAGAGAGAGAGGCCAATGATGCACTCACTGCCAACGTAAGTAGCACATATTAATGCTACTATGGTACTCCTATGACAAATACTGCCTCTAGTACTATGACCAGTACTACACTATAAATATGAGGAACTCTATAGTAATATTAAGACAGGAGCTTCTTTAACAACAAGCCCTGCACTTAATAATTTTTGATACTGAAGTTATTTAATTTTTTTTTCATAAAAACCGTCTTAAATGTATATATTTATTTATTTAAATATTCCCAACGTTATTTTTTTCTGTAGACTGTTTCTGTTTTTTTGTGTATTTTTTTATTTTTGCATTATTATTTTCTTATTGCTGCAGCTGAAGTTATTGATGGTTTTTGTATCTGTTCTTATGCTTGTATGTGATTTTGATGCTTAAGTTTGTTGCGAGGGTTCATTGTGATTGTACAACATTAATAAAAAATAATAACTTGTGTTTACCTGTTTGACAGGTTTGTAAAGGCCAACAGCAGCATGAGGAGGTCTGTCTTGGTTTGTTTACACTTGTCCTCATGGAACCAGCCCAGGCTCAGAGGGTGAGTCACCTCTGCATATTAAGTATTTTTTACATACTTGTGGCTGCAGTATCCTGACGTCATCTATGTGTGTTTTTCTTGGAGCAGTGTTTCAGAGATCTGACGCTTGTGAATAGAGATGGAATGAACATAGTTCTGGTAAAGATCAACCAAATACTCATGGAGAAGTTCCTAAAACTGCAGGATGTTCCAAGAACACAGGTAAACTTGTTTGTTATACAAAGAAATGCACAGAAATGAAAATGTTCATGCAAGTACTTGAAATGTTGTGGTTATTCACAATGGGGTTCATGTGTACAGCTGGTGTGGCTGGTCAGAGAGCTGGTGAAGAGCGGAGTCATTGGCGCAGATGGTGTCATCATGACGCTCCTGAAACAGATCGCAGGTCCAACTCTTTTGCGTCACATCTGTTATGTAAAAATAAACAAAACATCAAGCTTTATCTCTACGTAATGCTGCTTTTTGTTTTCTACAGGGGGAGACATCTCCACAAAGAATTTATGGTTGGCTGAGAGTGTCTTGGACATCTTGCAAGAGCAAAAGTAAGTTTCACTCACATCTATTGTATAAATATTGTTGTCACTTGTAGTAAAAAGCAATAAAAAAATTAGAAAACCCACTTCTTTCTTCTTGCTAGCTACACATTTACAGAATGCTGTTATTTAGGAACATTTTTATAACGAGGTAGCGGAATTATTTGTTCTTTGAAGGGAGTGGGTGTTGAAGAGCGGGATGCTAATAGCGATGTCGGTCTACACCTACCTTCGTCTAATTGTCGACCATGGAGTCCCAAACCTGTTGCCTCTGCGCCAGAAAGAAGTCGATTTCTGCATCAGCTTGCTGAGGGAAAAGGTAGGAACTAAAGAGACTAGTAGCTGTTTTTAGTGTTTTTGTCATCACATTGCTAACCTCATGGGTTTGTGTCTCTGTAGTTTATGGAGTGCCTCATCATTGGCAGAGATCTGATTCGCCTGCTGCAGAATGTCGCTCGGATCCCAGAGTTGGAGTTGCTGTGGAGAGACTTGTTGCACAATCCACAAGCTCTTAGTGCTCAGTTCACTGGTAAACTGCAACGTCCACAATTATCAGTTTACATAAAATTATGTTTTTGTTTGTGCTAAATTGAATTTCACTAAATGTTTTTCTACTGGTGTTTTACTGATCGTCAAACGCATGTGATGTCGTTTCTCCAGGCATACTACAGCTTCTAACGGCTCGAACGTCCCGTAAATTCCTTGCCTGTCGACTCACACCGGACATGGAGACTAAGCTGCTTTTCATGACCTCCAGGGTAAAACCTAGCTTCTGGCATACGTCTCTTGTTCGTCTCTCCACCTGTAGTGAGGTTTTTGTTTCTCCGCTCACAAGTGTCTGTATTTCCACACATGCGCAGGTGCGTTTCGGGCAGCAAAAGCGGTATCAGGACTGGTTTCAGAGACAGTATCTGTCCACAGCAGAGAGCCAGTCACTGCGGTGCGATCTGATCAGATACATCTGTGGGGTCGTCCATCCGTCCAATGAGGTGCTGAGCTCTGATATCTTGCCACGCTGGGCTATCATTGGCTGGTTACTTACCACCTGCACGGTAAGAGGACACTGTCAGAGGCCGCAAGTGTGAAAGTTACACTTAATTAAACTTGATAACTTATACTCAATTTACTTTCTGCAGTCAAATGTGGCTGCCTCCAATGCCAAGCTGGCTCTCTTTTATGACTGGCTTTTTTTCAACCCTGAAAAAGACAGCATCATGAATATAGGTAACATATACACACAATAACTTTATGCATTTGCAGGACGTTGACTGATCCCAGTTGAAACCTGTAGCCTGAGCTAAACCTTCAAGCAGGCCAATGCAGCGTCACCACAAGTCTAAACCTGGCATCAGTTTTTTTTACTTAATGCTGTAACTTTTTTTGTTTTTATTAATCTTTCACACATGGAATTAGTGCGAAGCAATTAACTCTGAAGAGCAAAGTTCAACTGATGCAAATCCAAGAGCTGATGAGATTCAGGGAATTCTACTGACGTATTGCTGCCTCGGACAAATTCATGTAACGAATAAGAAACTCACTTAGGGTTATGATAAACTTCCAAGATTGCCAAGTTCATGTTTGGTTTTACATCCCGTTTCTCCCATGTCTGTATGACTACTCACCTTAACAATATATTTTCAGTTAAAATTAATTTATTACAACATATTATTTAAAAAGGCCGATTAATTTGTTCAGACCTGACTGGCTTCTGTTGAGACTCGTATGAAAATGGACTAAAATAACAGTGTTCATGCTGATTTTTATTTTATTTTTCCAGAACCAGCCATCCTGGTGATGCATCATTCCATGAAACCTCATCCTGCCATCACGGCTACACTGCTGGACTTCATGTGCCGAGTATAATGCAAACTAAATACTAAAACACAGACAAATATTGAAAATACTGTACTGAGTAAATGTTTCCAAGCAATAGCAATGACTCCTGTCATTTACTCCCTTCTGTTTTCTTCATTCCTCCTCAGATCATTCCTAACTTCTTCCCTCCGTTAGAGTCTCAGGTCCGTCAAGGTGTTTTTAATTCCTTGAACTTCATCATGGAGAAGCGAGTGCTGGCGTAAGAAATGCACAAATTTGTCTCTGTATTATGTATATATATATACTGTATATTGTTTTTAATCTCACACTAAACATTTTTATGATTATTTATTTATTTTAGTCACCTCGCTCCTTTGTTTGATAATCCAAAACTGGACCGAGAACTTCGTTCAATGCTCAGAGAGAGGTTCCCTGAATTTTGCAGTCCGCCATCTCCTCCCACTGAAGGTATTTTATTCTTATTCAAAAACGCACTCCTTCAAAGATTTCATTTATGTCAAACACACAAAGCCAGAGTTTTTACACTAGAAAACAAGAGGGAATGTGTTTTAATGCACTTTTTAAATCAGTAGAAAAACAAATAAGCTGTTAAAACATTAAATGTTTGCATGTCCTACAGTCAAAATGGAAGAGGCCGTTTCCATGGAGATGGACAACCATGTGCTGGATAAGGAGGAGAGTTGCTATGACAACACAGAAGCTGCTTTCAGTGATGACGAGGAGGAAGTCAACAACAAAGGTAACAACGAGAGACGGTGATGGCATCAGTAACTAGTTCAGATGTGTTAAATTTAGATAAACTGAAGTGCATCAAAGATGATCTAGGTTTGGTTATTTGGTACAAACCAGTTAGAGATGAAAGAGTTTAAACCATTTTGGTCTTAATAAATATAAAACTGTTTTTGTCAGTTGATGTGTCATAATTTAAATCATTCAGAGCTAAAATAAGAAGTTATTGCACATTATTAGTCAAGTTTGCTATAAAATAGTACAACTCCAACTGGGTCCACTTCAACCCATTAAACATGGTAACTAGTCCGACTGGTTATAATGGCTCAAAGGTAAACTGGACTATTTTAGAGATGCACGTTTCAGGTGTGCTGCAGATCCACACAGGCTTTGTTGTTTCCTTTTCAATAAGCTGAATGCGGTAATATCACGCCATCTGTTGACCAATCACTGTGCAGGAAAGAAGAGAGAGTTCAGGTTCCATCCAATCAAAGAGGCTGTGATGGAGGAGCCTGCTGACATCACACCCTGGTTAGACCAACTAGACGACACCATGAAGGAGAAAGTGCAACAAATACAGAAGACCAGGTGAGATGTGAAATCCTCCTTCAGATCCATAAACCAATGTTTTAAACAAAATCTGACATTTGCATCAAACTTCCCTCCTCAGTGACGCGGAGACTCAGTGTGAGGTGATGCAGGAGATTGTTGACCTTATCCTGGAGGTTAGTTTACTTCTATTAATGTTTCCAAGTTACACCTCAAAATACCATTTTATATACAGTACTGTATAAAAATTTGTCACCAACTTCAGAGTCAGAGAGTCAGAGTCAGAGAATCTTTATTGTCATTTGCACCACATGTGGTACATGTGATGAAACGAAAT
>JARVLU010000583.1:22511749-22522964 GCA_031762415.1 Simpsonichthys santanae | reverse complement strand
TTTTGAATGTCCAGAGGACCAGACTTAGCTTTTTTAGATTTTTCTACCTGGATTATTGAGCATGCATCAGGGTACAAGTTGTGTTGTTTTCGCTGCTCGTTTTTATTTCACAGATGCTCTGATGCTGATGTTGAATCTTCTTTTTATAACTCTGTTCTCAGTTGTATTCTGACCCAAACGTTATCATTGCCAAGATGAATGCTGTTGATAATGATGTCCCGCTGGGATACGACGTCCAAGGGTGAGCATGAAGATCTCATAAATAAACTTATAGAAAAAAATAAATAAATAAATCACCTATTGAATATTTATTTTACCTGTTTGTTTTTCTCTTCAGTTTTCCAACTATTTATTTTGCTCCAGTTGGTAAAAAAGACAATCCTATAAGATACCAGGTAACACAACTGGACGCGTTTTAATCATTTCATCTTATAGGTGTTGATTTTACATGATGTTTAACAGTATGATGTCTACCTCTTGAATTCAGGGCACTCGAGAGCTCAAAGACTTCTTGAAGTTCCTTAAGCGTGAAGCCAGTCACAGTCTGGTGCTTACTGGGTTTAAGGATGAACTGTGACCCGTCTTCATCCACTGATCTGAACTGACTACGGTTAATACAACCACCTATTTTCTGTGATTAAAACCAGATGTGAAGAGACAGAGTCTTAGTGCTGCAGACACGACTTGAACTTGAACAGAAATGGCAAATCGAGCGTTCACTCAGTAATGTTTCTACAAAACAAACGGAGTCCAATCACTTTGTTTCTCATTACCTAAATTATTAGTTTTTCATGTTGTATGTCATTAAATTATTATATTTATTGATCTACTTATTTACAAAACTACCAGATGTGCACTTTTATTTGTATTTTATGCAAAGACAAAAATATTCCTGTCTTTATTGCAACAACTGTGCAATTTGTTGTTGGTGCTTTTATTTATTTATTTATTCGTTAGCAGAGACGTTTTTATTTTTTGTTAGCCCGTTTTAATTTCAGAAGTTCTGCTGTGACTATTTAATAAAACAGTGTTTGACATTTGCAAGATTTTGCGGAGTTCACTGGGTTTTTGTGTAGTTTTTTTTTTTTTTTTTTTTTCAAATCGTTTTTAATATTTGCTCCTTCATAATTGATATGTTTCCATTAAAAAAATCCTTAAACACTGATCATTTGAAATTATTGCTAGCATCAATTTTAAAGAACTTTGCAAGTTTATGGGGTGGAAAAAAAAATGTAATAAAAATTCAAATAGATTCTGGCACCTTTTCTCCATAAAAGGCTGATTGCCAAAAGACATTGCCTCATTCACTCTATTGGTGAAAGAGTGTGTCAATCCAACTAATCCTGGTCGCTGATTGGCCAGATCTCATGTAGTGTTCCATCCCTCTCTTCTGAGCCCTCCCTCTCCTCGTGCCACCCAGAACCTTCGAGTCTATTGCTGTCCGCTACGCATTATCAAAATGATCGGCCAGCAGGTTTTAGTACTCAGTAAGTAACACAAACTTATTTTAAATTAAACATTGAATACTTAAGTGTAACTTAGTGGCCACCGGTTTCTTCGGCTTTACCTCTTTTGCTACCATTGTAGAGTGGGCCGGCTGGGGTACAATGCAGCTAAGCATGTGCTAACCTGCTAAGCATCAGCTTCCTCCTACTACTCTAATGTTAGCATTTAGCTAATGGTACGCATTACAGTAAGCTAGCATCTCCACCCGACCGGCGTCTTTAGCATCCAACGAAAGAGCTTATGCGGATGCTAGGCTAAGCTGGAGCTAACTCCCCTTACTCAGCATGAATGTGCAGCTAAGGCTAGGAAGCAGAACCAAATTCAGTGATGTATTTTAGGCTAATTTTAATTCCGTCTTGTGACTGCAGTTTAGTTGAAATGACTACCATTAGAAGTGAAAGCTAATTATTATTCTTATGTGAGGGGAAGTTTGTTTAATTTTTATAAATCATTTCTTTAAATGTGATGGGATATTTTAGAAATTCTGTGTAACGCATCAAAAACGAGAGACAGCTGCTGGAAACTCACTAGTTAAGAAAACATGCTTTTTTTGTTTTTATTTTCTTCTGAACGAACTGTGTCACGAGTTGACTGAATAAAGGTGTAATAACCCAGTTTAAATTTCTGTATAAATGTTGGAAAAATAATCGTGCTTTAGTAAAAAAAAAAAAAGATGCATATTAAAGGATTCTGTCTTTAAATGGGCTTGAATTTGTAAATACTTATTTGAAGTTCCTTCTGGGAATTTTTATTTTTTAAATATTTTTTAGGTAATTATTTTTTATTGTGTGAGAAACTAAAAATTAAACTATTAGAGCGGCCATCTCTAATTTATGAGTCATTTGTCTTTGGATTATTAATATTTTACATTGTCCTAATCTATCATGTTATTCCCATTACTCCATTTTAATGTGTACGTTAAAGTAAGGGGAGTGGTGGCGCAGAGGTTAGAGAAGATGGGCCTGTGATTGGAAAGTCGCAGGTTCAACTCCCCAGTACCGTCAACATCAAAATGTGGGTGGGAAAGGTGAAACACCCACACCTGCCTCCGCCCTCATTCGCCCCATCCTTTGGCCCCTGAGCAAGGCCCTTAACCCCCACCATCTGCTCCCTAAACAGTTCTCTCTTGAAAAAGAGTTCTTGTGGCTCAATGAGACTACCTGTATAAATAAAGGGTGAATGAAAAAGTACTGTAATCGTGCAGTACAATATCTGCACATCAGTAATAACAATTTGAAAATAAAGGATCTTACCATTGGAACACAAATGTGTCTATATTATGATTAACTTCCTTTTTTATTTGCTTGTTTCTCTACAGACCAGAACGTGAAAAGAGAGTCAGGACGTAAAGTTCAGACTGGAAACATCAATGCTGCAAAGGTTAGTTTAAGCTAAAATATTTATCTTAGCTTGCCGAAAGACCACCTGCTCTGTTTGAAAGGTGAACAGTGAAATGTTTCTTCAGTCTTTATTCGAGTTGTACCACGTTAGCCACAGCGTAAAGTCTCATCATGAATCATTCTCGAGTACTCCTCTAACCTGGTCATAAAAATTCTGTTTATTTTAGACCATTGCAGATGTGATCAGGACCTGCCTCGGCCCACGGGCCATGATGAAGGTAAGCTTGATCTTACATGCTCAAAGTATTCAGTCAGACATAACATATGATGTACAGCCACATTTTTTATTGTTTTGTGTCTCATTTGTATTGTTTTGTGTAGATGTTGCTCGACCCCACAGGAGGAATTGTGATGACGAACGATGGAAATGCCATTCTCAGAGAGGTCAGTCACAAATCTGTAACATTACGATGAGTTGTGTCCTTGTTTGTTTCCTAAACTGCATCTCCACGGCAACAGATTCAGGTGCAGCATCCTGCAGCCAAGTCGATGATCGAGATCAGCCGCACACAGGATGAAGAGGTGGGAGACGGGACAACCTCGGTTATAATACTGGGTAAGAAGACTACTAATGCTAACAAACTGGGTGTTTAGAGAGAACAGACTATCAGATTTAAGGTTTATCTTTTTGTTTCTACTTGTTTTTATCTCAGCTGGAGAGATGTTGGCTGTAGCAGAACAATTTCTGGAGCAGCAGATGCATCCAACAGTGATCATCAGTGCCTACAGACAGGCTTTGGAGGACATTTTGGAAACTTTGAAGGAAATCAGGTACATTTTGACAAACTTGAGTGTCCAACCTTCTCATATTAATAAGGTTCAACTAGGGTTTTGACAACCTTATCAACCAAACAGCAGTTTTAAATTAAAGAAATATTAATAATAAATAAATAAAAGATTTACCACATATGGTGTTATAATAAGTTTTACATTGTACTCTCTCTCCAGCATCCCTGTGGACACCTCAGATCGCTCCATGATGCTCAAGATTGTTCACTCTGCCATCAACACCAAAGCTCTAAGCCGCTGGTCAGAACTGGCGTGCAGCATTGCACTGGATGCTGTTCGCACAGTGGAACTGGAGGAAAACGGACGCAAAGAGATTGACATCAAGAAGTACGCCAAGGTGGAGAAGGTACGGTTATTTGACCACCAGCAGCTGGTTGATAAATCTGAACGCTCTTTAAAAACCGTTTCATATAAATAAATAAATTTCTGACAGCAAAATCCCTTTAGTAGATTTGAACAATTTCATTTTTTCTTAATTTCCGTTTTGCGTTTAGGTTCCTGGTGGCTTCATTGAGGACTCGTGCATGCTGAAAGGAGTGATGGTAAACAAAGATGTGACTCACCCCAGGATGAGACGGATGATTAAAAACCCTCGTATCATCCTGCTGGACTGCTCTCTAGAGTACAAGAAGGGGGAGAGCCAGGTACAATAGCTGCATTTTAACCAAAACAACCCAGAACTTTCAGTCTTTTTTTACAGTGTGTTTTAATTTATGTTAGAATAAAACAAGTGTACAATAATTTTACATCTACCAAGATGTTTTTATGTTTAAATTTCGCCTTTGGAACTGCGTCCAACGTTTTGTTTTTGTAGGAAAAATTGATATGGTTCCAGTGAAAGGATATTGTGGTCAAAATTAATCTTATTTATAAATGTCTAACGCATCATTTCCTGCAGACTGACATCGAGATCACTAAGGAGGAAGACTTTGCCAGGATTCTGCAGATGGAGGAAGAATACATTCAGCACATCTGTGAGGATATCATCCGCCTGAAACCAGACCTGGTCTTCACAGAGAAAGGCATTTCAGGTATCTAAACCTGTCACATCCAAACAAAAGAGTCTTCTCAGACAAATGTAACGTGTCCACCAGTGTTAAACAGATCAGGCCTGATGTTTTCCTCTCAGATCTGGCCCAGCATTACCTGGTGAAGGCAAACATCACTGCCATCCGCCGTGTGAGGAAGACCGACAACAACCGCATCGCCAGGTAGATGGTTATCCAGAACACTGAGCAGACACTAAAAGCAGTGATACGTTGTTAAAGCCTTTTAAAATTGTTTTATTAGGGCATGTGGCGCTCGCATTGTGAGCCGGACAGACGAGCTGCGTGAGGAAGACATCGGTCTGAAGGCAGGCCTGTTTGAAGTGAAGAAGATTGGAGACGAGTACTTCACCTTCGTCACAGAGTGCAAAGATCCCAAAGCCTGCACTATTCTCCTGAGAGGTGCCAGCAAGGAAATCCTGGCGGTGAGGGTCACCCCCATCTGATCAGTCCACCTGATGAATCTGCTCCGTGTGTAATGCTGTGCGTGGTCTTTAGGAGGTGGAGAGGAACCTGCAGGACGCCATGCAGGTGTGTCGTAACGTGCTGCTCGACCCGTTCCTGCTCCCGGGCGGTGGCGCTGTGGAGATGGCCGTGTCAAAGCGGCTGACGGAGCGTTCCCGCTCCCTGACCGGCATCGAACAGTGGCCGTACCGCGCTGTGGCTCAGGCTCTGGAGGTCATCCCCCGAACCCTGATCCAGAACTGTGGAGCTTCCACCATTCGAGTGCTGACATCCCTTAGGGTAACGCAAAACTTTATTCTGCAGTAAACCAGTTGACGAGCAAGTGTGGAGTTTGTGCGCTGCTTATTGTTTATATGTGCCAACGTGCACTGCTGAAAAGTAACGCTTTTGTGTGTGTGTGTTTAAATTCAGGCCAAACACACTCAGGACAACAGTGTGTGTTGGGGTGTCGATGGGGAAACTGGTTGTCTGTGTGATATGTCGACACTCGGCATCTGGGAGCCACTTGCTGTTAAGTCTCAGACCTACAAGACTGCTGTCGAGGTCAGAGCCTCACACAATGTGATCAGTTCAGATCAATAAGATCAATACTGTTTATTACCAGTACTGAAAGGACCTTGTGTTTTGCAGACGGCCATCTTGTTGCTACGTATCGACGACATTGTCTCCGGTCACAAGAAGAAGAACAAAGAGGAGAATACAGGAGGACAAGGAGCCGAATAGGTCCAGTTAGATCCCTGTTGAGCGAGAGTCACTCCAACTGAGCGTTTGTTTGTATTTGTGTGTGTGTGTGCTTGTGCGTGCGTGCGTGTGTGTGTGTGTGGGGACCAGCTGACTCAATGAAACTTAATAAAAGCCAAGTTATAAAATTTGTCACTTGTCTCTAGTTTTATTTGTTTAAGTATCTGTTTTTTTGTGGATAATTGTTTTTACCCAAGTCCAGAGTGCGAGCGACTGAAGCCTTAAGCAGATAATTTAATTAATTCAAGGTCTGTGAGGACAAAAATCACACGTCTGCACCGGAACACAATACTTTATCGCAACTAGCAATGAATCTGCTAGTACAGACTTATAAAGATTGTAATGTGTTTGTAGGGAGACTTGTTTCTATAATTTGATTCTGTTCAAAAAATTTCCCTTCAGAGAAGTCTGAAAGTAATGTCTCAAAGATTCAATGCAGAAATCAAGAAGGGCGTATGAAAATTACAGTAAGCATATCTGAGCAAGAGAAGTATATACTGTACAAGTGTATATTTGTAATTTTTAACATGGAGACCTTAAAGTAAAGTATGGAGAGAAATCAAGATCTACTTCATCAAACTTGTCACTTCTTAAGTAAAAAAAAAACCCCATTGTGGTCAAAATGACAATGGGCAGAGTAGATTTACTGGAACATGAAAATTTAATGTACACTTAATGTAGGTGAGTTTTTAAATTCAACATCAAAGATGCCGCTATACCGTTTTTTAAATTGCTGTCTTCAATCATAAAAATCAATTTGGACTTTCAGGATTTTGTGTCTGAAATTATTTGCAAATTCATTGATATTGTAATGCAGGGGGAAATATTGGTAACTAAAGCTGACATCCAAATAAAATATTAAAATTAAATAGAAATAGAAGCTTTATATTGATAGAATCAAAAGAGTTGATGACTATTAAAAAAGTATGTAATTGTTTTACACTGTTTTTAATTCCTTTTTTATATGCACGTCTTGTTTTTAGCTTATGTTTCTACTGATGTACAACAGTAATGGTTAATTTTCTGATTGGATATTTGGAGTGGGCGGGGCTTATCGGTCACCTGACTTGGATAATCATGTGACCCGCAGGCGCTTGGTCACAACAGAGATGGCGGCTGCAGACAAGGTGCAAGGCGTCGAAGTTTGTGTGTTTTTACTTGTTCTTATTTTTAGTTCGTGCCAGAGTTTGTTTTACGGAGGACAGACGTTCAAAAGAGAGGTAAGAAACTAAAGTGAGGCAAAAAAAATTAAGTTAAATTCTGAAAAAGACCAAAAACCGGAAGCGAAAGTGTTGATTAAACAATAAACTTTCCTCGTTTAAATCTTAACTCATTAAAAAAAAAATCTATACTGTATTTGTACACGGTTGTCATTTGTTTTAGAGAGTAATCTTCATTTGCTAATTTAATAATGTAAAATTTTGCATTAAAGAAACTTTTGTCTATTTTTTGCTCATTAGCAGAGAAATGTTTTTTACTGCTCTTTTTCTTTATACTGTATATCAAAACTTAAAATTTCTCATGATCTATTAAGTATATTTTTAAACAATTGAAAGTTAAATTGCTTATAATTTTAGAAAACAGACTTGTAACTAGAATTTTATTATTTTAATTAAATAGGTTCATTCCTCAGTTTGGCTAATAAAACTATTATTTTGTCTTTAACTTTGTGATATTAATAATTAATTTGACAAAAGTATTCAGGGAAATTAATTACAATAGTTTTCATCAAATGTAAATTCTTCAGTCTAAATTTTTGTTGTTGTTTTTTTATCACAGGTTATAAAAACAGTTTTGTCTGTTCACAAGTGTATCATCCTAAATATTAATTTTCTTTTATTCCTTCAAGAAGAAAGCAATTAAAGAATTATCAATAATCTAATCATGATAATTCCCAAATTAATCCTGTGTATTGTTTTTATTTTATTAAACAGCCTATCAACTGATCAGTGACAACAGTAGTGACCTTTGACTTCTGATGATTTGCAGAATTTGACTTTTCTTCTGACTTTTAGCTGTCGGTGCAGTTGAACCCTGACGCGAGCCCTTCTCCTTCTGGTTTTGACCTGCTCCACGTGAGAGCCGTGGGACAAAACGACACGCTTCACTACCTGTTCTGCAGCCAAGGGGCGCCGACTCTGCTGCTCGTCCACACAAACTCCATTTCTTCTACTGTCAAGGTCTGTTGCAGACGTTACTGTCGTAAAACCGTCAGAGACGATTCTCACTTAGTGAATATGTTTTGTTTAAATGTTGGTTCTATTGTTTGTTTGTAACTGAAATGTTTCACCACAACCCGTTTGCTTCATGAGGCAAACACCTGATTTTAAATTAAAACGTGAACATTCTCATCAAGCTCATCGACACGTATTTGCAGTTACAGGCCCAGAAATGTCCTTGTAAAATGGCAAATTAAACAAATATAAAAGTTGATGTAGTTTAAAAAAAATATATACAGAAAAATATATGTATGCATGGAGGCGTAGAGTGCTTTGCTGTTAAATAGCTTTTTACCAGTCTGTTAAACCATACATTGTAGAAAAAAGAGTGTTTTTATTTGAGTAATATAAATAAATATTGAACATTTTTGTGACAGATTGCATGTGAGGTGTTTTTAACACCTTGATTTTGTCTTTCAGGTCAACTGGACTCAGTTTTCGGCTCCTAATAGCAGCGGCAGCCTGACGGTGGAGCCGCAGAGCAGCGTCCTCTACAGCTCCGCTGTCGTCTTCACTCGGGTCAGGAACATGTGCCGGTCCACCTTTAGTCTTTTAGGACAAACCCGGTGTGTGTTTATCGTTTAACACTCGTGTCATGTCTCACAGCTTTGGGAGTACGATGACGTGAACGACACGGCTGAGGCGACAGCCGACTTTTTCCCTCCGTACGAGCTGCAGGACTTCAGCTGGGCTCACCTCAACCTGTCGGGCACAACGTCTCTGCTCTGTGGAACGCCACCAAACACCATTAATGGATCGCTCTGCCTGCAGGTTTGTCGTCATAGTGACAGATCTTTATGATTTCCATCAATATTGGTGTTTTAGAACATTGTTTTGCAATCAGTTCTGTTAACAACTTCTTTTTTTCTTCCAGTTGACAGCGTTTGACTCAGAGGGGCGTGTTGAGTTATGGCCACGCCTCCTACATTCAGCTAACTCCTCCCAGTTGGAGGTGTGGCTTGATGGCTTGTTGCCACGGGGAAATCATTCCAGGTTTATGTTGGAGCTGCAGGCAGTGGGCGGGGCTTATCCTCTGAGCAGAGTGGACGTTCGCCAGTCCATCGATGACGAGTTCACACCGTCAATATTCAAGGTAATTATTAAAAAAAACTGATTTCTCTCTTTTTTTTTTTTTCCACTTTAAAAATGAATTGAAAGTCTTCAAATCACAAACTCCTGAAATTTTCAACTTAAATCAACGATATCTAGACTTGATTTTGTTCTTGAAGATGTTTTTGTTCAAAGACTTGATACTAAATAACAGTGATGTCACTTCATTTGGTTTAATAGATATTTTCTGTCTTTTTTCCCCCCTCATTTTATTTTTTGAATAAAGGCATAACCTTTTCATTTCAAATTTTAAGCCAGGAAAAAAAAAAACAGTTTAAAGACAGTCTGTAAAAATTATATTCATAATTTGAGTTTTAAAGAAAGACTTAAACCACTTCTGTCATAAATCTGCCTCAATCTTCATTTTGTCTCTTACACTCAAAGTTTTGCTTTATTTGCTGCAGATTTAGGAGTTTCTATGTTTCTGATTGGTCCTCTGTAAATCACTCTCACCCCTCCAGATGTTTCAGTGGGTCTCGTCGACGAATGGCAGCTCAGACATTCTGGGTTTTGTCCAGTGGAAGCCCGTGGCGTACCGCAAGTCCCAACCGTTGCTGGAGGATGCTACGCCATGCCGTCACTCTGACCCACGGTTGCAGAGTGGCAAGGAAGCGGCAGCTTCGTCCGGTCTGATTCGTGCCTTCTACATGGATCCAGCAGTCGTGGGACTGAACGTGAGCTTCGGTCTCGCAGGAGAACCTTTCTACAACAAAACCATGTTCCTGAGCTGGTCCGTTCATCACTTCTTCACAGTTGACCAAAACTGAATTAGAGTAAGAAAATCACGACTCTATTTGTTTTTTGTTTCCCTCAGGACGATGCTGGTGGGTGTCGGCGCTCCTCCAGTGGACTCGTTCTCACCTCTGGTTCTCGCCATCATGGTGGTGTGTTTAGGGACTCCTGTGATCCTCCTGCTGCTGGGCGGAGTCTTTGTCTTTCTCTATAAAAAGAGGCAAGCTGCAACGACGGCCTATGAGCCAATTAACTGACAACAAACTCCTGACCAATGACAAATAATGAGAATTAAGACTTTTGGAATGGAGAATAATTATTTTAGAGAAACTCAAGTGAAGCCACTGAAACAGTCCAGCCAATCAGGAGGCAAGGAAGTGTTTATGGTGATGTCAACTTATTGACTACTTTAAGTTGATTAAAACTCAGCTCATTTATAGTTATTAGATTGAACCAACAGGATTGTCTTTTTTAATTAAAAATAATAATAATAAATCAGAGCATTTGATGTAGAATTAATTCAATTTTTTAATTATAGAATTTTCAATTAATTTTAACGTTCTGTTTCTCATTTAGTCTCATCTACACGCTGCTGTCCACTCTGTGGCTCTAACTTATTAAAACTCTACTCAACTTGTTCATGACCACAAGCACTGAAACTGAAAATGTTAAGGTTTGTTTTATTTCAATCTGTTTTTGTTTGTTGGAAAATTTTTGAACAATTTTTATTTTAGAAAAATTTGCAATGTTTAGATTATTTTACTGATGTATTTCGTTACTGTCGTTATTTTTATAAAGTTGTTTGAATTTAGCTTTTTGTCATTAGTTTGTGGTTCATCAGTTGGCTGTGCAAACGTGACATTTTTAAAGTTTTATTTTTTATTTTTTTTATTGCCTACAGGTCAGCTGGTGAAGATTCTCAGTCATCCAGGACATGATAAAAAATAAAATAAAAAAAAAAAAACGTTCAATACAGAAACAACTGGACTTTATTAGTAACAGAAGATGTTTCGCTCTTCATCTGAGGAGCTTTCTCAATTCTGTATTGAACGTTTTTTTATTTTTTTTTTATTTTATCATATCCTGGATGACTGAGAATCTTCACCAGCATATTGCTAAGCATTTTGGGGAGGATACCCTAGGAGCAGTGCGGGAGTTTGAGAAGATGTCACGGAAATTTGCAGACTACAGGAACCATCTTCGTTTC
>JARVLU010000583.1:22468751-22481893 GCA_031762415.1 Simpsonichthys santanae | reverse complement strand
GAGATCATCAGAGGTACAGCACAGGTTGAACAACTTGGAGATAAAGTTAGAGAGACCAGACTGAGATGGTTTGGACATGTCCAGAGGAGGGACATATTGGTAGAAGGATGTTAGAAATGCAGCTGCCAGGAAAAAAAAGAGGAGACATATGGATGCAGTTAGAGAAGACATGGAGGTAGATGGGATGACTCACTGTGGCAACTCCCGAAGAGGGAAAAGTTGAGAGATGATGATGATGATGTATAAATCCTTCCTAATTTTCCATTGAGAAACACAATTTGCAACATATTCCACAATGTTCAGATGCAGTTGTGAACAGACTGGTAAACCTCTGCCCATCTTTACTTCTGACAGGTCCAGCCTCTCTAAGATGATACTTTTATCCCAGTCTTCTTACTGACCTGTTCACTATTGACTTCGTTAACTGCAAATGGCTCCTCCAGATGTCTCTTATTCTTATCACTTACTTGCACATCCTTTATGGCTGCGATAGCTCGGTGGTCAGTGCCGCAGTCTTCTAATCCTGAGGTTGCAGGTTCAAGCCCAGGTTGCATCAGGAAGGGCATCTGGCGCAACACAAATTGCCAAATCTTTCATTTGAGTTTCACTGTGGTGACCCCTGAAGAAGGAAGCAGCCTTAAGATACTTACTTACATGTGCGTCCTTTGGCAACCGCTGTTCCAACCAGATGTGTTGCTGGCATTTGAAGTCAAAACTACCATAATGTTTAAAATGGTACAATGCATTAGTTTGATATGTGAGATTTGTAAATTATAGCATTTTGTTTGTATTTACTTTCACGACTGCTGCAGATCTGGGGCTGTAGGTTCATGTTTTAATGTCTTCTGCCCTTGGATTTACTGACACAGGTACTGTGCTTTATGGAGCAAATTACAGCTGAAACAATGGTACCACTTTAGAATAAGGCTCCCCTTATAGATGGTTAATGAACAGTTTATAGATGTGTTCTTAATTCTCTATAAACACTTTATAAATCATTAATAACTGCTTATTATGCATTAATTAAGGGTGACAGAGACAAAACGACCAGTTTTTTGCCAAATATTGAACCAAATCTGTTCACCTGTACAGTTCATCCAGAGTTAAATTACTACCTTGTAAGCCCAATAAGCATTTGTAAACCTAATTTTTGTTTAGGATATAATATTAGTTGTAGATACTTATAATGCAGTGATAAAGTACAACATTATATGCTAAAGAAATAGTTTTACAAATGCTTATTGTTCTTACAAGGTAGTAACTTAGTCTGAAATGTTTAATATAACCACTCTAGATTAAATATATGGATGAGCAGATTTGATTCAATATTTGGCAAAAAAAAAAACAAAAAAAAAAAACAACTGGTCAGTTCTGTCTCTGTCACCCTTAATTAATGCATAATAAGCAGTTATTAATGATTTATAAAGTGTTTATAGAGGAATTAAGAACGTATCTATAAACTATTAGCCATCTAAAAGGGAACCTTATTGTAAAGGGGTATGGAAATATGCAGCAACTTTGTAAGATCCCTGAGAAATGTGCAGCAGAAGTACAAGTTTTAACTAATGGTTTCTGTGTGAATTAAAAGTTAATTCACTAAATCCAACTTTCAGATTTTTGTTCTCTTGTACAAAAGTTCACTGAAGGCTATTTATGGACTTGAACTCTCAGAGATCCAATACCTTCATTATAAATTGACCTATATGTGCTTTTTAAAGAAAAAAAAAATAGAAATATATATTTATTTTATTTTTATTTGTTCTGTTAAAATTTAATCAGGCTACAACACAATATTTTGCGATCGTGTGTACAATTTTACAAAACAGGAAAACATAACAGAAACTATATAAAAAAAAAGAGATATTTTGGTTAAATTATTTACCGGTACACACTTCGGTTGTTTGAGGTGCTTTGACATCAAAGTTCATGTTGCTAACTTTGTTTGTAGGAGACATGGAGAGCCAATGGTGGGATCACGGCTGGCATGGCGAGCCTGCACCAATGTCTATGGTAACTAAAATCACAACCTTCCTCTAAATTCATCAACATTATCATCAATTTTTAATTAATTTCATCTTTAAAATCATCCTACTATATCACAAAAATGGTTGAATTGACCATATTTGTTGATGTGACTCATCAGCAGCCGGTCACGTGGCAACCATCCAAAGATGGAGAGCGTCTGATTGGTCGGATCGTGCTGAACAAAAGGATGAAGGACGGGACGGTTCCTGCAGACACAGGAGCCCTGCTGGGACTGAAGGTGGTGCTCCTGCTTCTCCTCGCCCCTGCATCCTGTTTTCTTTCGGGTGAAGTTGAGCGCCTTGCTCATGGGTGATGTGTTTCCAGGTTGTTGGGGGTAAGATGACGGAGTCAGGCCGTTTGTGTGCATTTATCACCAAAGTGAAGAAAGGAAGCCTGGCAGACACCGTAGGACATCTGAGACCTGGTAAACCTTGCAGATATCTTCACCAGCATCTTGCAGATTACTAATTACATCTATTACTCAACTGTGTTATTGAACAATCACAAGTTTTATTGTCTATATCAATGGTTTTATTCTAAATGTGACTTAATTTGGGATAATTATCTAAAACCTTGATGCTGTATAACAAATTTAAAGTGGCCAAACCCTATTAAACTTTTCCTTCACTCCTATGAACTGAGGAATAGTTCATTTTCCTTCAAACTGATGCTTCATCAGGCAGATCTTCCTGGTAGATCAGTAATAAAAATAAAATTTGCTCAAGTTTTCCTTCTTTCTCATACAGTAAATTGATTCTAGCGTCACATTTTTGGATTACTGCTCGATATGTCACATCATCCTTTCTGATTATTTGGTGCACAGTGCCGCCTTTTTCTCAAAGTTACATTTTGCAAACGTTAGAAATAAGGTGAGAAGTTCAGTTATCCAGGAGTGACTTGGAGTAGAGCTGCTGCTCCTATATGTAGAGGAGCCACTTGAGGTGGTTCAGGCATCTGGTAAGGATGCCCCCTGGACGCCCCTCTAGGGAGGTTTTACAGGCATGTTCAACTGGAAGGAGATGCTGGGGAAGACCCAGGACATGGGAACACTTTGGAGTCCTCCCAGAAGAGCTGGAAGATGTGGCTGTGGAAAGAGATGTCTGGGCCTTCCTGCTCAAGCTGCTGCCCTGTGGAAGATAATGAATTGATGGATGGATGGATGGATGGATGGGTGGATGGATGGATGAAAGGATGAATAGATGGATGGATGGATGGATGGATGAATAGTTGGATGGATGGATGGATGGATGGATGAATGAATGGATGGATGGATGGATGAATTATGGATGGATGAATGAATGGATGGATGGATGGATGAATGAATGGCTGGATGGACAGACAGATAGATAGATGGATGGATGACAGATAGATGGCTGACAGAGATGGATGATGAATGATAGCTGGATGGATGGATGAATGGATGGACAGATAGATGGATGAATGGATGGACGACAGATGGGACAGATGAATGAATGAATGAATGAGTGTATGGACAGATGAATGGATGGATGATGGATGGATGGACAGATAGATGGATGGATGATGAATGATAGATGGATGGATGAATGGATGGATGGACAGATGGATGGATGAACAGATGAATGGATGATGAATGATAGATGGATGGATGGATGGATGGATGAAAGGATGGACAGAAGGATGATGGATGGATGACAGATGAATGAATGGATGGACAGATGGAAGAACAGATGAATGAATGGATGATGGACAGATGGATGGATGGACAGTTGGATGGATGATGAATGATAGATGGATGGACGGACGAATGGATGGACAGATGGATGGATGGACAGATGGATGGATGGACAGATGAAGGAATGGATGGATGGATGAATGGATGGACAGATGGATGGATGGACAGATGGATGGATGGATGATGAATGATAGATGGATGGACAGATGAATGGATGGACAGATGAAGGAATGGATGGATGGATGAATGGATGGATGACAGATGGGATGGATGGATGAATGGATGGATGATGAATGATAGATGGATGATGAATGATAGATGGATGGACAGATGGATGGATGGATGATGGATGGGACAGATGAATGAATGGATGGACAGATGGATGAACAGATGAATGGATGGATGGATGAATAGATGGATGGTCAGACGAATGGACAAACGGATGGACATTTATGTTTTGCTAACACTGATGGGACAATTGGATTTATTCTTCTGCCTCAGGGGATCAGGTTCTTGAGTGGAATGGTCGCGTTCTGCAGGGTGCCACATTCAATGAGGTCTACAACATCATCATGGAATCTAAACCAGAACCACAGGTGGAGCTGGTGGTCTGCAGACCAATTAGGTGAGTCCCAGTAAACATTTCAGCCAGTGTTTTATTTATTGATTTAATTATCTCTAATTTCAACCAAAGCTCCTTGTTCGTTAGAATGACATCTGTCCATGTGTGTTCTGCAGAGATGTTTCGAGAGCAGCTGATGGTTCCAGTGTTCACCTGGATTCCAGTGAGTCCATCACCACAAAGAGCGTTGAAAAAAAATTTGTGTCTAAAAGGAGTTGTACTGTCCTAAAGCGCTGAACAGAACATCAACCAAGCTTCTTCCATGTTTCTATGTTCTGCGTTCAGGTTCCAGTTCCTTCGATTCTCAGAAAGTGGGTCCGGCCATCTCTGTCACTTCTCCGTTGAGCCCCAGCGTTTTATCTGGACAAGTCTCTGTAAGTTTACTGATCATCTCACGCCTCTCAGTCTGTACGCTGTCCCATAACAGAGGTGTCCACGCGTGTGTTTTCAGACAAACAGACATCCTGTGGTTCCCAGAATCCAGGTAACCAGTAGAACAGATGGAAGTTAAGAGATGGGTGTTCCGTCTTTGTTCTGTAGTTTAGTTTCAGTCTCAGATAAATGTAGCATAGCTGTTGGTTTAGTTGATATAAAAAAGGATTCGCTGGTTCCAGATCTGCTCCTAATGGTTCTTCTGTTCTGCCGCAGTCTCTTCTGGTTTATAGTGTTTCTGTTTTGCTCATATAGTTCTGTGTTTGATGGGATTTTTAGAGTAATTGTTTCTTTTAGAGCGGGGGGATATGGACCAAAGTTAATATCTCGATATTTCAAGAAAAATGGCGATATACGATACATATCTCGATTTTTTTTTCTTTCCATAAAGTAATAATAAAAGTACAGTATGTTTCTAAGTCACAGCTTTGTCCCAGTCATCACACAGGCACTTTTACTAACTAATTTACATATATTAAAGTTTGGTTTTTAGACCTTTATTTACATGTATTAAATAATAATCCTCTTCAGCTGTGCTGCCTTCACGTTAGTAAGCGTGTGTGAAGCCGCAGTGAGGGGCTGCTTGTATTCAGTGAGGGGGGAGGAGGAGACCGCGTGAAGTTGGATGGACAACTACTATACACTGATTTTCAGGAGGTAGCTGCTCCTTTCATAAAGCACAGCATGGTTAAAGGAGTTCTGACGCGTGGTTTGTTTCAGGGAAGGAGGCTGAAGTCAGTCGAACCTGCAGTTTCACACATGCTTCATACTCCACGTACAGCGCTGTTTGAAATGGGGGGTGAAAGATTCGTAGTGCTGACCTTTTATCGGGACTTGTTTTCGGCATTGTCTACAGAAATACTTTTTCTGCCTTCGTCTGAAAATTTAAATCCAAACCACCTCTGAAAGAACAGCTGTTTTTTTTTTCTTGTTTTCTCATCGGCAGTATCGCCCGTGTTTACGGTACTTGTGCTAAACTTCTCCCGCCTGTCATTCCCCAATCTGTTACGGAACCAGATCCGTTGTGTTGCTCATTTGTGAATGCGCTAAAAGGAATACTTCCGGGTCGCACGGATCGCCGTTAATTATGCCAGACTAAGGAAAATGTACTAGTATGATTCTGTTTACGAATAAGAACTGTCTTAATTTACTTAGAAAAGTATGATTTTCATGTTGCTGATTCATGCCACTTGTATTTCCGTTAAAATCATTTACATACAGTATTTACGTCATTGTTAAAATGACATGCAGCTTGACCACTGAGCGGCGCTGTTTCAACAGGGAAATAGTTCATTCTGTATCTTGCAGGGTTTTTCTCATTCAACCCAAGCTGGGGGTCAGGTCCAATGTGTTGCATATCATCTTAACCAGTGATTTGTAACGGAAATATGAGTGGCATAAATTAGCTGCATGAAGATCGGTGGAGATAGAGCACATACTTTTCTAAGTAAGTTAAGACAGTCTTTATTTGTAAACAATGGCGATCCGTGCGACCCGGAAGTACACTACGGATTGTGCTTACGTAACAGATAGGGGAATGACACCGCCCACCTCCTGGAGAAGCAGGAAGTGGGATGGGGAGCGCACGGCTGAGGGGCTGGGTTTGTATTCAAGGAGGGAGAAGGAGGGGGCCGCATGGGAGAAAGAAAGGCCGGTGGATTTTTAATTATAACACTACTGTATGTAATTTTAAATCAATATAGTCTGATCTTATATCACAAAAATAATTATATAGATATTTAAAAAATGTCAAGATATCGTCCAGCTCTAGTTTCTTCTGATGCAAATTATTAATATCCACCTGTTTAAGACAATTCTGCCACGCTCTGTCTTTAGGATTTACATAGTCTTTCTAAGATAAGCCTTTAATAATTTTTTTAAAGTTATTTCTTGATCTCCATTTAATTTATCCTTGTTAATGAAGGTTCTTCTTCTGTTCATTGAGTTATTGGGGACTGCCTAGTTAGGCAGCCACCTATTATTATCCACCTGACAAGGGTTTCTTAACTTTGTAGCTTACTCTTCCATCAACTTTAATGCGGTCCAAACAATGGGCACCCCCACAAATGTTATATCAGCATGACCGCCTCAGCACCCTGATGTGTGCTTTTACTTTTGTTGGCATTTTGAGTTAAAATGGCAAACAAAGGTGCCATTTTTCTCACTGAAAAACACAGAAAGAACTCCTAACGGCTTCTAATTGACACAGTGATGTCACATGACCTAGAGTGGAAAGGTCCCTGAACAAAAGACTAACTTTTGGAGCCATTTTGGATCAAGATGGCTGCCACAGAAAACTCTAAACTGATTATTACTCAGTCATTCAAAAATGACGATAACTCATTGAAAAAAATTTTTTGCGACTCTTAGCTGAAATTCGGTGCAGCTGAGAGCGAACCCCAACACTTAGTACGTCAAATCCAAAAATTTAAAATGGCCGCAATGTGGCAGTCCACGTCAAAGTTTCACCAGGAACTTTCTAGTTTTACTCATTAGTGTTCCCGTTTGTTCTTTGTACTCCCCTGTTTCAGTTCAGTTGGTCTTCTGATTCATTCTGCATCAAATAGTTTATAAGACTTTGCTTGACGTTTAAAAGCATTAATTTATTTCCCCCTTTCTTGTAGATTTATCGGCTATTTAGTTATTATCTGCTGCTATTTGCATCTACTGTATATGTTTATTTTACGTTTTCCTGTCCGCTGTGCTTGTTTGTTTCTGTTGTACAGCACTTTGGTTGGCCTCGTTGCTGTTTTAAGTGCTCTATAAATAAATTGGTATGGTAGATTTATGTCAGATTCCTTTATTTTTTTCTGTTCTGTAGGGTTTTGTAAAGTCCTGATTTTTAATCTTCAGATTTAAACTTTTTTTCAGTTTTGTGGATTCTTCAACTTCAAGACGATGAACTTCATGTTTGGTTTGGTTCTGGTGTCATTTGTTTGTGTTGTTTTCAAATATTTGTCTGCTGTCGCCTCATGTTTGTTTTATTAATTTCTATTTTAGGTAGTTTTTATTCCCCCCCACCCCTGGTCTTGCACCCACTTCGAATGTTATCACCCATTCAATGGCCGTTATTACTTATTATCAGCCCCATATGTATCGGTCAAAATGCCCCTCCTCTACCTCCTAGTATGTTCAAACATACGTTGTTAGCTTAGCACTACATAGCTTTGCATGGTTACGTTTAGAGTAAAGGGTCTCGTGTTAGGTTTCAGGTCTTGGTTAGGTTTAGGCACAAGGGCAAGGTGGTTAAGTTTAGGTTTGGGCGTCTCGGTCAGGTGTAAGGTTACGTTTAGGAAACGGGTGACGTAAGCCAAAAAAAAAAAAAACACACTTCCTGGTTTGCACACGTCACACTCTGCCTGTTAACAGCGAAAATCACGATAATAACGTAACTTTGCACCTGTTAGGAGGTACAGGAGGGACAGTCTGACCGATACGAATGGTGATGATAACAACTAATAACGTCCATTTAATGGACTGACAACATCCGAAGCCGCTGGGAAAGATCTAGGAGTGGATTACTGATGGCTCATATTTAGTTGTTGTTGGCAGAAATGTCATAAATGGAGACACAGATATATTAAATTATCGTGGGGGTTACGTTCCAGACACCAGGTGGAAATCTGCAAAGTAGAGACGTAATATTTATTTTAGTATTTAACTAAACTGTTCCCACACTTGCACTCTTCTTAACAATGTTCTAGACTCTTAAACCTCTGTAGTTTTAACAGCATACTTATGTGTACTGTACAGTACTGAGCAATCCCATATGGGTACAGGATTATTTGTGGCTTTCCTGCCAGTTCTATTATTACTGTTCCATTCACATGAGTAACATTAAAGTTGACAATCGTGTGTCTTATGTTGAAAATCCACGAAAGAGTGAATCCGCAAACCGTGAAGTATCAAGGGACTACTCCAAATGTGAAATGTTTTTGCATATGACATTAATTCAGTAGTTATGTTTTTGTACGACACCAGTTGTTTTTCGTGGTGGGGGGCAGGGGTGGGTTAGGACGTAGGGTCCAGATTGTAACTTAATATGCAAGATGAATTTTGTAACTTGTAAATGTTAATGATAAATATTTGATAAAAGAACAAAAGTTTTAGAAACAGAGCTAAAACGTTACACTATGGACCCGTGTGCATGGTCTGGACCCGTTCATGGAACAAACCAACGCAGACGTGTTCCTGTTTTTAGTTTTCGACATCACTTTACAATCTAGTGTTTTTGTTTCGTTTTTTTAATACCGTTTTCTTTCATTTATTCTTCTCAGTTTGTGTGCGTTGTTTTATAACCGCCCGTTATTTTCGTCACTCTTTGTTAAAACCATGTCTCTTTTGTAAATGAGTCCCCGAGGCTCAATGAGACTAACCAGTATAAATAAAGGTTGAATGAATCTTCACACAAAGTTCTGCAGAGGAACTGTTTTTACAAAAGGGTAACGTCCAGTTTATTTACAAGAAGAGGACAGGGCTAAGACCTGTAGTACTGGAACCAGCCTGTGGGGGCGCTGGTCCCGCTCAGGCTTCAACTTCCAGGTTCCTGTGGGATGAATGGATTTTACTTAGTGTCGACGTCCAAATGAGATTTAAAACTGTTGTCAGAAATACCAAAACATAAAGAAAGTCAATTATCCAACTAGCATTAATAACATATCCCAAGAGATTTAACATTTTAAGACACCTAAAAATGGTAAAAGAAGAAAGTTAAAAATAATAATTAAAAAAAGGACTACTGTATACTAAATTTAAAAAAGTTAAGTCTGGTTGTCTGGACGGGTTAAAAAAATGTAGAAATGTTTTGTCTTTCATCGAAAGACGGATGAAAAGATGAAAGACTAAATGTTTGTACAGTTTTTTGAACCCGTCCAGAGGAACAGACTTAACTTTTTACATTTATCTACCTGGATTATTGAACATGCAGGATAATAAATACTGTATACATTTTTAAAGAACTGAAATTATGAGGAAAAATAAAATAAAATATTTAGATTTAAAACATTTTGAAAAGCTAAAATATTTTTTGTAAAATTAGTATTTTATTACTAATAATAACGAAACTGACTCTAATAATGCTACTAATAATAATAATCCAAACATTTTGGATTTTGTTTTATAAATAACATTTCTGTCAGAATGTAAAATACAGTAGTTTGTGTTTTTTTTCATTAACCTTTTAAAATAAATATTAAATATTTTCCATCCTTTGTGTAAAAAAATGACAATTTAATATAATTTATGTGTGAAAGCTGCAGGACTCGGTTCTAATTGGTTCCGGACTGAGTTTGCAGCAAATCGCAGGCTGGATTAAGAGTTAATCCCAGAATCCGGATCACATGGACCCGCATGTGGACCACTTTGACCCATACAAGAACCCATCTGCCCCACCCAGAACCATTACCTGCCCAGCTCCGAGCCCAGGGAGTAGAAGTCCTCCACCGTCCCGTCCCGCCTGGACCCGTCCACCCAGAACTCCACCGGCTCCGAACCAGGCCGGGACGTCGGCATGGTCGGAGCTGGACTCCTCAGATCCAGCGCCAGGAGGACAAAGTCCGAGAAAACACCAGGACCGGGTCTGATGGGACCCGATCAGAACCAGGAGTGCAGCAATCCAGATCAGATCAGATGTAAATCCAGTTCGGTAAAACCCGCATCAGAGGAACGGAGTGGGAGGGGGGGGGGGGAGGTGTCCTGGTGGGTTTTAATCCAGACTGAAGAGGTGGGGGTGAGGAGGAGGAAGAGGAACCGCCTGGTCCCTCAAACTCTGGATCAGGACCGTCTAAGATCAAAGAACCGAACCGAACAGACCTCTTCAGTCCAGACCAGGATCCAGATGTGGCGCAGCTTCCACCGGGCCTCGGAACATGTCGGGTGTCGGTTCGGCTCAGTCCTCCTGAAGATTTCCGTGTTTTCCTGCAGAGACGGTCCCCGCGGAGCTCCGCAGCCTCCGGGCTGAGGTCCAGTCCTCAGAGCCGTGACAGCACCGGGCCCGGTTCCGTGTTCGGACCAGCAGAACGCAGGCAGATCCCCGGGCCAGCAAGGAGCGGGGTTTCGGTACCGGATGCTGCAGGGTTTGGATCCCGGGCTGCTCCAGATGTCCGCTGGATCTGCGGGGGGAGAGATGCTGCCAAGATCTCACAAGCCCCGCCTTTCCTGCCGCCGCATCGACCAATCACAGGGCAGCACGGGAGCGGGGCCGCGCTCCCATTGGTCCGCGGCCCCGTCACTCTGTGCGCAGCCTAAATGCACAAATAACCCAAATACATAAATGTGCATTAGCGTGACATCTGGAGGCTTTGATGCTGCGGGAATCAAACCAGCAACTCACACGTTGCCGCACGTGCGTCGCATCACTCAAACATTGCACGTGAAAAAAAAAAAAAAAAAACTCGAACATAAACACCAGAGTTTCATCAGAACAGATTAAAATGAGTCAGAAACTCATGAATATTAAAACAAAACACTTGTTTTTAATTTACTCCGTTTTGTTTTAACGACTCTCAGCTACTACCACATCTGATGTTCTCTCAACGTCTTCGAGCCGTTCTTGTGTTTGCTAAAGTTAAATTACTTATTTGATTCTAAAAGTTAATTGCAGAGAGTTTCATTAAAACACAAGTTAATTGGATATTTTGCTAACATTTTTAAGTTGGGTTGTGTGGAGTGATTATGATCAGTCAGTATCCTACCTGCAGTCAAAGATGTAACATTTAGGAAATCATTCATTTACACTTGTGCAACAGTTTTTTTTTTTTATGTTTTTAAGTAATTTCCCCTCATAAGCGCTTTTTTTTTTATTTTATTTTTTTTTTTTTTTACATTTTAGTTATTTTAAACAGTTTATTTTAAAACAAGGTTCTTTATTGTGATTCGTGTCACGTGCTAGATGAGGTGGAACAAAATTGTGTACTCAAGATCCCAGTTACACCCAAAAATAGCAAAAATATAAAGTATAAAAAGAAACAGTAAGAATCTACGATAAACAATAATAATGTAATAAAATATAGTGTATTAAACAGCAGCCTGAACATGAGTCTGTTGTGAGCAGATAGCAGCTTAAGGTAATCAATCAGCAGCATGGATTAAGTGACATATCACCAATTAAAGTACAACAACAAATAACAGGTAGAAGGTTTAAATCTGTAGTTAGTTACAGTTCTTTGTTTCTGTGAAGATGAGAGGAGGTATTTGTGAAAGAATAATGTCCCGTTAGAGAGAAGAACGACTCCTGATGAGCTCGGCTGATCGGTTTGAGCATCGGGGCAGAAAGTCGGGCGCTGCCAGAACTTTGAGGTTTAGTTGAACCTGCGGTCACAGGGATGTTGTAGATGAGCGTCACTGTGGAAACAAAGACCCACTGACCCACCTACCTTAAAGGAAAAGACCTTTGTTGACACCCATCAAAGTTAAGTCAGGTCCTCTGGACGGTTTCTTTGTGTTGAAACGTTTCATCTTTCATCCAAAACGCCATTAGTCAAAGATGAAGATACCTTCATTGACACATTTTGGTGTTAACTTTGTGTTTCCAGTTATTTCAGACATCTGACATCATCGCTGTATTTTCTGTGCTGCTATATGTTTTCACCTGCATTTTAATATTACTGCTACAGGAACACAGACGACTGACAGTTCCAGGTTACGTTTCTCTATATGCAGCAGCATCTGAGTGGTTTCTGAGGTTCTCCTGAGCCCACGTGGTTCTACTGACACTGATGTGTCTTATGTAGTGCCCAAGGGCTTAAAGGTGATCTGACTCTAGTTTAATGGTATCTAAGCACATTTAGAATATTTCCATTGTAAATGTTACAAAACTGGATTTGAAAAAAGTTATACTATTATTATTATTTTATTATTATTATTATTATTATTTTTATTTTTTGCAGAGCCCACGTGCACAGGCTCTGGTTCTAAAACTATGACGTGGAAATGCCTGCTTTCAATTTCTAACATCGAGAAAAGGTGGGAACACACAGTCGAAATAATAAATACATTTTTTAAGTTGCAAAACAATTAGATCAAAAATGACTAACCCAAAAAACATAAGATGCTATAAAATATAACAAAGTACAAAAGTCAAGCTTCATAATTTTTAAAATTTTTGTAACGTTTGGGCTCTCTTAAGAAACGTTTTTTTTTCTTCTTAATTTAAACGAGTGTGTGCTCAATGGGATTAATCTGTATAAATAAATAAATAAATAAATAAATAAAGCACCTGCAGATGTTGGATGCAGATGTTGGATGATGTCTATCACGGTGCACTAAGGTTCATAACTGGCTGGGATTATCGTACCCACCACTGCACCCAGTACTCACTGGTTAACTGAACATCATTAACTTCACACAGAC